>CM033118.1:3414346-3655682 GCA_019321725.1 Paulownia fortunei | reverse complement strand
CCATGTACATAAAACTAGAATCAATATATAACCAAAATAATAATAATAAAAAAAAATAACATAATTAAATCGCAACATACACCTTCATTTCTATATGGACCCAAAAAAACAAAAACATAAAACAGGGTCAATATGAGTCATGTACCAAAGTTTCTCCAAGATGGGATATAATGCTTATGCTAATTTCATAGAGGCCCAAAAACTAACTCTATGAGGCTAATATGAATATCGTAGATCTCGCAGGTTCACGAAACCCTAATCTATGCACCATACCACACAAGGTACCAATCATCGGATATAAATGCTCCCACTTTTCACTATTTTAATATACGTTATTTAATACAAAATTATTATCTTTTTCTCAAAGAGGTATCCTAAATTAGCCACCCTTGTGAAGATGGTTATATAGAAAAAGCTGCTGTGAAAGTATCTCTAAAGTATCGCTGGTAATAATTTTCATTTCACACAAAGCTGGGAGGAGCTCTGTGTTCTCATACTTTTTAGCTATTGCACAGTTAGACCAACTAGAAGAAAAATAGAAGTAATAACAAGATGTTAAACAATAATATGAATTTGGTTATTGATGATATGTGTTAAACGATAATAATTTTTTAGAAAAATTACTAAGAACTTCTTAAATTAAGTTTTTATATCCAAAAAATCTATCAAAATATTATCAATCCCAAAAACTCATGTCATCAGCTTTTCATTTCAGAAAACCTGACCATTAACTTTTACACCAATGTCACCAAAATATAGTAGTTTCTTAACTTAGTTACCATTTGCTTCTTAAATTAAGAAATTTAATGAATTATATTTTTTTAATATAGATGTTGTGTTTAGATTTGAATTGAGAAATTGTATCAATGATTATTTAAATTTTACCAAATTAAATTTTGGCAATAATTATCATGCTACAAGTCATACGAATTACTTTTTGATCAGTTGATATCCAAGTCTTGTTATGTATAATTAGGATATAGTATCGTAAGTTAGAATATATATATATAGTTCTGTGCAATAGGAATATATTTTACCAAATTTGGAGTTTGTTTATTTTCTTTTATCTTTTTTTTTGTGTGTGTATCTCTCTTTTAAGAATTTATTATTCATGGTTGAATATAATATATCTCGTGATTTATAATATCAACATGGAAAAATGAAATATTATCATCAACTACTCAAAGAAATTTAACATAGCAAAATGTTAACAAGCATATGTAATTATAAGGATACTGTGCAAATTTTGCTAGAAAAGTACGAGCACAAAAAAGAAAAAAAGTAGTAGAATTATTAATCTTAATCATACTTGTTTGAGAAAAAAGCTAGGAACTAAAATCAGTTTGTTTAAAATATATTGCACTTTAAAGAATTGAGGAATTACGTATGTAAGTTCTGTTGTTTCTTAATGTTTGCAAATTGGTTATTGAGTATGCAACTTATTTTTTGTTAATGTTGATTATAGTTTTTTCCCAAATAATTTGTCAACTTCTGGTTGCTCATGCTTAGGGATTTAACGACATGACTTAATTTTTTTTTTGGAGATTTAATGATGAGTTAGTTTTTTTTTAGACCTAGCTTACTATTTTTCTATTGATTTGCTTCCAAGATGTGTATGATTTATAATGTGGTATGTGAAATGTTGGATCGTCAGAAGTTAACTCATCTAGAATCAACTTCTCTCCAAGTGATTGATTGAATGTTAGGTTCCTATATTTGACACGAACAACTATTAGGAGAGCGTTGATTCTTATTCATTATAGAGAGTGTTAAAACAGCATTTACTTTAGCCAACTTCAACAATAATTTTGCAATATATTCCATATTTAGCTAGATAACCTATGTACATATTTAAACAAAGCTTATGATCATGTTTCACTTGCCAATAAAAAAAATTATCATATAAGAATTAATAATTGATAAATATTGTCGCAGTTGATAAGTTATACAATTGTATATACAAAAAATTGATTTTTTCTTGCTTAATCTATGATTTAATTACTTTTGTTTATCTTTTCTTACTGTTTATACCTATAAAATGAGGATACTTTGTCAAGAAACTAAGCGTGATGCACTCTTTTCTTTTCATCCTTAATTTTTTTTTAACTTGGAATATTTTTATTAATAGACCATTGTTTCTGATATATCGCAATTTTTACTTCTACACATTTAGAGTCGCTCACAGCATGAATCGAGCCACTATTAAAAAAATTATTCCACACTTCTCCTTTCTCATTTTCTTACCAAAATACAAGTTCCAAACACATAAGCTAGCGGAGCAAAATTTTAGTTTGAATTCAGAGACGATCGAATATATAACCCAGAAGCTCTTGAACTGTTGTAATCTTGATGACATGGAATTGATAACAACATTCCATGCACATAAAACTAGAATCCATATATAACCAAAGAAATTAATAATAAAAAAAAATAACATAATTAAATCGCAACATACACCTTCATTTCTATATGGACCCAAAAAACAAAAACAAAAAATAAAATATCAAAAAAAAAAAGCAAAAAACAAGAAGAAGTGTGAAAATCCCATTGCCAGACTTGCCAGAATCGTTTCAAAGTGGTTTATCTGCACCGAAACTCATTATGGAAAGATATAGTGATGAAAGTATAATTGATTTTACACATTTCATTTCATCTTTTTTTCCCTCATGTTTATTAACTTTAAGATATTTTTTGATATTTTACATATAGCTCCAAAAGGAAATTCGAGAAAGACTAGATTCACTAATTTCGTTTATTCATCTTTTTTACATAAAATCAGAACATAAAAAATGCAGACTAGATGTACGTAATCACAACTAATTGTATATTTAAGAATATATATAAAAATATATTTAAAAATCTATATCAATTTGAAACATAGGATATGAAGCAAATGGGGTAAATGTTGCATGATTAAGCCAATTTGGATCTTTTATTATAATTATGTATTATATCTTATTTTCATATCACACATGTATGCCACGTGTATAAAATATATTTTTAAATATATATTTGAAATTAATAATATATACGTGGCCGTGTGGGTTTGTAAGGCAATGCAAAATTAAACTGTGCTTTTGAGCAACTGATGAAAGGGGAAGAAGAGAATTAACATGATAAAGAGGACCCTGTCAACTAAGCCAAGATGACTTCCTCAAAACCTCAAGACTGTGCCTCCACATTCTTCTTTTCCACAGAGACCATCTTATCTCAAGAAGATTAGAGGCAAGTCATTCTTGGCTGATAAACAAGGGCTCTTCTCTTCATGTAAGCCCTCTCTTCCTCATGCCATAATGGTGAATTTTCCTTGGTTCTGTGACCTCTATTTATAGCCAAGAATTTGTTAAGTCTGTCCTTTTCATTCAAACTGACCCTTTCCCAAGTAGCCTTATCCAATAATCTTTTGTCCCTTGATGAAAGAATTGCATAATTGTTGCCCATTAAATGCAGATTTTTGCAGGAATATATTCCTCCAACCTGCCATGTGGGGAAGGAATGTCAACCTTCAAACATGATGGAATTAATAACTTTTTAGGATTGATTATGAAGTAACGTGCAAAAAAAAAAACTTTCAGATTATTTGTTCCATTTTTGTGTCGAGTTCTATATAACATATGCAATGTCACGTATATATAATTAAAAAAAATTATATACACATATCATGCATGTGTCATATATAATATAAAATACGATATAAAATCGAAATATAAGATCAAGTCCGCATCCTAGTGATGCTAATGGGCTTTGATCTGTTAACACAATGGTTTAAAACCATGTAAGTGTGATATAATCTGTTGTCATAAGGAAAATAAATATATCATCCATTTTGCATCATTGAATTATCATCCCCTATTAATCAATTCCTAATTATGGTAAAGATCTAATGTGTTAAAAAAATTTAGTATTTAATCAGTAATTTCTTCCAAAATAAGGCAAGGTAATAAATCAGTAATTACTTGTTACGCAAAGTCATTGCTCCCTTTTTTACAGTTAAAATTAAACTGTCTAATCTTTTAGATTAACTTATGGTACTCTTTTTCATAAATTTAATATTACTAAACTTTTTAAGTCTTAATTTTTGTATTAATATTATTTAGTGTTATACAACTAGATTAAAAAAATAAATGGACTAAATTATTTAATTTTACAAATCAACAGCTATGATGAACTCATAATTTTGCAATAAAGGGAGCATTAGATAATGGCAAAAATTAACCAGCCTTGTGAACTCATAATTTCACACAGAGGTGTGGGAGGAACTCTCTGCTCTCATACTTTTTAGCTAATGCACAACTGGAACAACCACAAGAAAAAATAGAATTAATAACAAGATGTTGAATAATATAAGAATTTTGTTATTGATGATATTTGTTAAACGATAATAATTTTTTAGGAAATTAATAAGAACTTCTTAAATTAAGTTCTTATATCCAAAAACTCTATCAAAATATTTTCAATCCCAAAATCTCATTTCATCATCTTTTATACCAACGTCACCAAAATTTAGTAGTTTCTTAAGTTAGCTACCATTCGATTCTTAAATTAAGAAATTTATGAATTATATTTTTTATTATAGATTTTGTCTTTAGATTTGAATTGAGAAATTGTACCAATGATCATTTAAATCTTAGCAAATTAAATTTTGGCAATAATTATCATGCTACAAGTTATACGAATTACTTTTTGATCAGTTGATATCCAAGTCCTATTTGTTGAAAATAAACTTGTTTTAAGCCTAAATTTTAATCAAACCCATATTAATCCAAGTTTAAAAAGTTTCTAATTTTAGGTAAGGTAGGTGGTTGGTGAGATTATTAAAAATTATGTGATAACTTAGTTTATAAATGTATGGTTGATATTTTAAGTTGTTTATTTATTTAGTGATAAAGATTTGCTACAAACTAGTATAAATAGAACTTGCATTTGGAGTGTTAAATCATCAAACAAAAGAGAGAAAAACAAGAGTGATTAGAAGCAAAGCTTCTAAAGAGAATTTAGAGAAATATTTAGAAAGTTTGTTAAAAGTAAAGTTGTATTGAGTGTTCTCTCTTGTAATAATGTTTGAGTGATAAATTTCCAACAGAGTGGCATCAGAGTTACATGCAAAAAAAAAAAAGTTCATTAAGACGAACACGCTGTAGAAGAATTTATTTTTTTTAGCCAAATCGGAGTTTTGGAGCACCGTTACGCTGCACCAGAAGTTTCTAAGCTAACTCATCGAGTTGAATCGAGTCAAACTGAGTCATCTAACCTATTGACCGAGTCAAGAAGTGGTTGACCGAGCATTGACCAAGTCAAATGGTTGACTTTGACTATTGACCACTATTAACCAATAGTTGACCGAGCATTGACCATGCGTTGACCAAACCCAAAAATTTGACCAAAGTTTATTCAAAAGTTTTTCGGTGCTCCAGATCCATCCGTATAGTCAAAAATTTAAATTTCACACTCTATTGAGAGTTAATGACAAGTAGCAACTTGGCAGCATTCCAAGTTCCACAACTCAAGAGATGCGACTTTGACAATTGAAGTATCAAAATGAAGGTACTCCTTGGAGCACATGATATATGGAAAGTCATGGAGAAAGGGTATGATGAACCCAAAGACGAGTCAACACTATCCATCATATAAAAGGATAGTTTGAAAGACTTAAGAAAGAGAGATAAGAAGGCTCTCTTCCTCATCTACCAAGCTTTAGATGATGATGGCTTTGAGAAAATGTCAAGTGCTACCTCCGCCAAGCAATTTAGGAGAAGTTTTCTGAAAGAGTCAAACTCTATAACCCAGAAGCCACTTGCGCTCATACGTGCGGATGTTTGCAGGCCTATCAAGCCAAGTTCATTCGGTAAAAGTAATTACTTTCTACTATTTATTGATGATTTTTCAAGAAAAACGTAGATATATTTCTTGAAGTATAAATTAGAAGTTTTTGAAGCATTCAAGAAGTTTAAGGCTGCAATAGAGAAAGAAAGTGGTCTTCAGATCAAAGCCATGAGATCTGATCGAGGAGGAGAATTTACTTCGAAGGAATTCCAAGAGTTTTATGAAATAAATAGAATTCGGCGACCATTCACTGTTCCAAGATCCCCCCAACAAAATGGAGTCGTAGAAAGAAAGAACATAACTATTCTCAACATGACACGAAGCATGCTCAAAAGCAAGAGAATGTCAAAAGAGTTCTCGGTAGAAGCTGTGGCATGTGCAGTGTATTTATTAAATCACTCACCAACAAGAAGTGTATGGGGCAAGACACCACAAGAAGTATGGAACGGAAGAAAATCTGGTATTTCCCATTTGAGAGTTTTTGGAAGCATAGCTCATGTACATGTACCAGATAAGCAAAGAAGCAAGTTAGATGATAAAAGTGAGAAGTTCATATTCATTGGTTAAGATAATAACTCCAAAGGTTACAAGTTATATAATCCTAATAATGCAAATATAATCATCAGTCGTGATGTTATTTTTGATAAAGAAGGCGAATGGGATGGGGACCACAACATAAAGATTACAACTTCGCTCCTGAATTTGAAAATGATGAACAAACAACTATCGAGCAATCGAGAAAAGAGCCTGCTACACCACTTGCTTCACCGTTGTCAAACGATGATAGAAATTCACCACTATCTTTCTTAGCTGAGAGGAATGATAATGTACAAGAAGTTTTCAAGAACTTTACGAGGTAACTGATAGTTTTGAAAATCTTACCCTGTTTTTGCCTCTTCACAGATTGTGAGCCTGTGAACTTTTTAGAAGCTGCACAAAATGCAAAATGGAGAAACACAATGGATGAAGAAATTAGAGCCATCAAGAAAAATGACACTTGGAAACTTGCTCCACTTCCTAAAGGTCATAAAGCCATTGGTGTAAAGTGGGTATACAAGGTGAAAAATAATGCTACTTGAGAGATTGAACGATATAAAGCAATACTAGTTGAAATGGTTATAGTCAAATAGCTGGCATTGACCATGATGAGGTATTTACTTTAGTTGCTCGATTAGAAATAATAAGATTAATTATTTCTTTAGCAGCTCAAAATAAGTGGAAAATAAATAATATGGATGTAAAGTCAACCTTCTTTAATGGAGTACTGGAGGAAGAAGTTTACATTGAGCAACCAATGAGCTATGTGATAAAATGACAAGAAGATAAAGTCTTAAAGTTAAAGAAGACTCTCTATGGGTTGAAACAAGCACCGAGAGCATAGAATAGCAGAATTGATAAATATTTGCAAAAGAAAGGCTTTACCAAATATCTTTGTGAGCATGCACTCTACATCATGAATAACAAATGTAATATTTTGATTGTTTGCTTGTACGATGATGATTTGATTTTTATAGGGAGCAACTCAATCATGTTCAAAGAATTTAATAAAACAATAATAAAGAAGATTGAAATGATCGACATTGGGTTGATGGCGTACTACCTCGGCATCGAAGTTAAGCAAAAAGAAGATGGGGTTTTTATCTCACAAGAAGGCTATACAAAAGATATTCTCAAAAAATTCAAGATGGATGATTGCAATCCAATAAGCACACCGGTGGAGTGTGGAGTAAAATTATTCAAGGATGATCAAGCAGATAAAGTGGATCCAACATTGTTCAAGAGCCTAGTTGGATGTTTGAGGTATTTGACATGTACAAGGCCTGACATTCTCTATGCAATTGGACTCGTGAGTCACTACATGGAAATTCCAACAACAATACATTTCAAAGATGCAAAAAGAATTCTTCATTACCTAAAAGGTACAATCAGCTTTGGCTTGTTCTATTCAGTTTCTAATCATTATAAACTTGTTGGATATAGTGATAGCGATCGGGCTGGAGATACCGATGATCGTAAAAGTACAACTGGCTTTGCATTTTTCATGGGAGACACTGCATTTACTTGGCTATCGAAAAACCAACCAATTGTCACCCTTTCAACATGTGAAGCTGAGTATGTGGCTACTACATCATGTGTCAGTCATGCAATTTGGCTAAGAAATTTGTTGAAAGAATTGAACATGTTGTAAGAAGAGCCAATAGAGATTCATATCGACAACAAATTAGCAATAGCTTTGGCCAAAATTCCAGTTTTTCATAATCGAAGCAAGCATATTGATACTCAATACCATATTAGGGAATGAGTTCCGAGAAAAGAAGTTCAAGTAAAGTATGAAAAATCACAAGATCAAATTACTGATATCTTTACCAAGCCACTGAAGTATGAAGATATTGCGAGATTGAAAACTCACTTGGCATCATAGAACAAGTTTAAAGGGGAGTATTGAAAATAAACTCGTTTTAAGTCCAAATTTTAATCAAGTCCATATTGTCAAGTTGAAAAAGTTTCTAATTTTAGGTAAGGTTGGTGAGATTATTAAAAATTATGTGATAATTTAGTTGACAAATATATGATTGTGATTTTAAGTTGTTTGTTTATTTAGTAGTAGAGATTTGTTAGAAACTAGTATAAATAAAACTTGCATTTGAAGTGTTAAATCATGAAACAAAAGAGAGAAAAACAAGAGTGATTAGAAGCAAAGCTTCTAAAGAGAGTTTAGAAAAATATTTAGAAAGTTTGTTAAGAGTGAAGTTGTATTGAGTGTTTTCTTTTATAATAATATTTAAGTTATCAATATTTTGAGTGATAAATTTCCAACACTGTTATGTATGATTAGGATATAGTCTCGTAAGTTAGAATATATATATATATATATATATATATATATATATATATATATAATATATATATATATATATAGCTCTGTGGAATATGAATGCATTTTACAAATTTTTGAGTCTGTTTTTTTTTTTTTTTTTTTGTTTTTTTGTGTGTATTTCTCTTATGAGAATTTATTATTCATGGTTGAATATAATATCAACATGAAAATGAAATATTATCATCAACTACTCAAAGAAATTTAACATAGCAAAATGTTGACAAGCATATGTAATTATAAGGATACTGTCCAAATTTTGCTCGAAAAGTACGAGCACAAAAAATTAAAAAAGTAGTAGAATTATTAATCTTAATCATACTTGTTTGAGAAAAAAGTTAGGAACTAAAATCAGTTTGTTTAAAATATGTTGCATCGTTAATGAATTGAGGAATTACGGTCTGCTAATTTTTTAATGTTTGCGAATTGATTATTGAGCATGCAACTTAATCTTTGTTAATGTTTATTGTAGTTTTTTTCCAAATAATTTGTCAACTTCGGGTGTTGAATTGAACATAGTTCGGTCCAAGGCTTTTCCTCAAGCTTAGCGATTTAACGACATGAATTACTTTTTTTAAGGGATTTAATGATATGAGTTAGTTTTTTTGGAGACTTACCTTACTATTTTCTATTGATTTGCTTCGAAGATGTGTATGATTTATGATGTGGTATGTGAAATATTGGATTGTAAAAAGTTAACTCATCTGAAATCAACTTGTTAGGAGAGCGTGGATTCTCCTGTTATAATCTTTCAACAATTAAATTAGCATTTCTCATACCACATCAATTGACTTTATGAATTGTTGAGGATAATTTTGATATATTTAAATATTTATTTCTGAATTTTAGATGCCCTAGGGTTTTACTCAACCAATCATTTTGGAGGTTTTCATTAATCTACGTTTTGATTATTTAACATGGGCATATATATATATATATTACAAGTTTAATGGTCCTTTTTTTTTTAAAGGGGAAACTCAAATCCAAATGGAGGGGTTAAGCCTTCAACAATCAAATCAGCTCAAATCCAAAAACCAAAACGAAATAATGGGGCATCATATAGTTAGCAAATAAAAACTGTTTTCTTGAATTTCTGTACTATTGGCATTTGTAGATGGAAGAAGTTTTTTCCCTTAAAATTGACAACTATTTTCGAGAACCATGAATTGGTGTTTCTCATAAATATGTTCAGCTTTTGTCCAATGAATGGGCAAAAGGAGTGTTGAGCAATGAAGAAAGCCTGACAGAAGAGAAAGTAGATGAGGTGGTGCAAGAATTTCTTAAGAACTTCAAAGAGGGTTCGCTGGAAGCCAATCACTGGCCAGCTCACCTTCCAGCGTATAAAGTTTCGAAAGCAGCTTTGAATGCATACACAAGGTTTACAGCCAAAAAATACCCAAGTTTCTGCATCAACAGTGTCTGTCCTGGTTTTGCTAGAACAGATATCACCTGCAATCTTGGTCCATTAAGCGCTGCGGAAGCTGCTGAAAATCCAGTGAAGCTGGCACTGCTGCCTGATGGAGGGCCTTCTGGCTTGTTCTTTTATCGACAGAAGGTATCGACTTTCTGATGAATATGATCCCATCGTTCCTGTTATCGATGAGGATGCCTGTGAAGATATCAATAAGTGAAATCACATCACATGATTACGATTGCATTCACTGGATATGCAAGCTATCTAATACATAGTGGCCTTGTTTACTATCATGGATTGGGTTAGATTCGTTAAATAAATGAAGTTGATCATTATTTATTTTTGTGGATGAGGTATATCATTCAAATGG
Source organism: Paulownia fortunei (assembly GCA_019321725.1). NCBI lineage: Eukaryota > Viridiplantae > Streptophyta > Magnoliopsida > Lamiales > Paulowniaceae > Paulownia > Paulownia fortunei. The sequence continues at coordinate 3,645,200 of CM033118.1, read as the reverse complement.
TATTTTGAATTTGAAATTTGATTACAATATAACTCTAAGGTTGAACTAATAATTCTATTTACCTAATTTTCATACTTTTTGACGAAATATCTATTTTATTTTTGAAATTGAAATGTGAAATTATTATAATTTCTACATCGTTTCTCTCATTTAATCTTTTTTTTTTTGTTGTCTTTCACCATCTGTTATCTTCTCATGAATTCCAACGAAACAACAATAATCAAAAAAAATCTAATTAGAGGGTACGTACTACTGATACTTAATTCCAGGGCTCTGTATTTGAAGTTATTTTATTTGTAGCCCTTGTTTTTTGGGATGAAATTAGTGGTTCTTTAAACTGGGTCTTGCACTTTTCTCCTGCTGTTGTAGCTCATCCTCTCATGGCTTCCAATGAAGGCAGTAACAATAACCAAGAAATAGTGTTGCAACATAAGTTGATTTTTGCTCTTTTTTTTTTTTCTCTAAAGTTATTTGACTTTCTATTTTTGTAAATATTTGGAGATCATTTTACTTATTTAACATGGGGCAAATATATATATATATATATATATATATATATATATATATATATTTATAAGTCTAATGTTTTTTTCTTTTTAGGGGAAGCTCAAATACAAAGGAAGTGAATAAACCTCCAACAATCAAATTAGCTCAAATCCAAAGAGAAGGGAAAAGAGGGGAGGGAGGAATTTGAACTCTTAATTTCAAGAATAAGATATGAGGTCATGTATCACCACACTAGTGGTGGTTTAATATGAGGCAAATAATTTATTTTTTAATTCAAAATTACCTATGCCTAAACGGAGGATTCGATAGATCCCTACCTACTTATTGATTGTAAATTTTTAAAATTATTTATAGTGATCAGAATAACATATAAAATTGAAATAAAAATTGAAACAAGAATTACTATTCCCTTATAGTTTTAAAACGAAAAGAAGCTAGAGCTAATTTATCAACATTCACCATTCCGTTAATGTATTTTTGGCAACTGGTTCGATTGAAAAATCATTAGTATTCATGATGCTGCAAGCTAAATTTGCCAAATATTCACCATTCCTCAAAAAACATTTAACAGGAGCCATTGATAACAATTGAGCATGAACTTTATCACTTAAGGATCCATCATCCATCCATGAGTCATACCAAAATGAAACATCTCCTTTCCCTAAGCTTGGTGTACGAAACACTTGGTGTATGGATGATGATCAAGTATCAAATTTTATAAAAAATAGGATATTTGGACGATAGATATATACCAAGTGTATATACACCAGGTGTAGCATCTATAAGATCCAAGATAAGTCAAAGGTAGTTTACGCCGTGTAAAACCAGTCAACATTTTAATGGATTGAATCAAAGTTGAGCTGACTCTTTTTCCAATTATACAGGAGATTTTGGCTAAATTCACCAATTGTCCTGAATCTTGCTCATATCGTTCAATAAATTTCACAAGCTGTGATAGTCCTTGTTCATGAGCCTTCGTAAATATCATACAATAATTTTGGTTTTATGTTGGATTTTGAGGGTTTTGTGTTGTCATGGTTTGCTATGACGCGCCCTTGGAATCTTCACATATATATGAATCTAACAAGCCATTTTGGAGAACTCGAAATAAAGCGCATTCTAGATTTAATTTTTAATTAATATTGGAATTATAGATTATTTGGCTAATTTGCAAGAAGTTTTATTTTTAAATCTTATTAGCAAGCTTGGAAGCGTGCTTATTCATTACAGAGAAAGTGAAAACCAGCATTTACTTTAGCCCACTTCAACAATAATTTTGCAATATTCCATATTTAGCTTGATAACCCGTGTACATATTTAAAACAAAGACTATCTTCATTTGGCAATAATTTTTTTATCATATAAGAATTAATAATTGAGAGATAATGTCACAGTTGATAAGTTATACAATTGTATATGCAAAAAATTGATTTTTTTCTTGCTAAATCTATGATTTAATTACTTTTGTTTATCTTTTCTTGCGATTTACACCTACAAAATGAGGATATTTTGTCAAGAAACTAAGCGTGATGCACTCTTTTCTTTTCATCTTTTATTTTTTTGAACTTTGAACATTTTTATTAATAGATCATTGTTTCTGATGCAATTTTTTATTTCTACACATTTAGAGTCGCTCACAGTGTGAATCGAGCCACCATTAAAAAAATTATTCCACATTTCTCCTTTCTCATTTTCTTACCAAAATACAAGGTCCAAACTAGACTCGACGACGGTTAAGGAACCGCCGGTTACGGTTCAAGAAAATCCCAACCATTAACCTTAACCGTCAAGGTTGGTTACGGTCCGAGTTTCGGAACTGTTGGGCCGGTTACGATTTCGGTTCCGGTTAACCGCTAGTTCTGGTTCCGGTTCCGACCCTTATATTTTATTTTATTTTTTAAAATTTTTGAACTTAAATTTGTAAAAAATATTATTAATTTTTGAATTTAATGAAAGAAATTTAACTTAAATTTGAAAAAAAAATAGCTAAAATTTAAGCATATGGTCAAAAACAAAAGTAACTAAATTAATTTATGAAATTTTTAAAAAATAATTTTTTCATTTACACTGTATTGATAAAGTATAATTTACTAAATTTTGATTTTTGGAGGTAATGTTATACTAAATCGATGCAACATTACAATAATTTAATAATATTAAATGAGAAGTTGAGGAATAAAAGTAGATATTATAAAGTAGCATCATTTACTTATTATTAAGAAAATTATAAAGTAACATTATTAGATAATTTTCAAAACTTTACTTATTATTAAGATGAAATATACAATGTTTAAATATAAGACTTGATTTATAACTTTTTGCAACTAATTAATAAAATTTAAAAAGGGGCATAACACCAATTATATTGATTTTCAGAAACAAAACAAACAATTTGAGAGAAAAAAAAAACGAAAAAAATAAACCATGAAACTTATTTATGCATTTATTCAAAATAATAAACATATGATTCATTAGTTTAGTTGGTTAGAGTGTTATGTTAATAACTTGGAGGTTTGGGTTCAAAATTTCTATAACACACTTTATACTATTTTTGTTAAAAAATAAAATTAAAATTAAAAAACAGTCGGGTCGGGCTTGGCGGTTCAGGCCCGTGGAACCGCCGGGTCCAACTCTGCGGTTTCTGGTTGGATAAAATCGTAACCGGCCCGTGGACTCAAGGGCCGTGAACCACGGGCCGGTTCACGGGTTCGACCCGTGAACCGTGGTTGGTTCTGACCCGTTGACCATGGTCCGGTCACGGGTCGGGTCCGGTTCAGACCCGGCCCGTGGTCCGATCTAGTCCGAACACATAAGCTAGCGGAGCAAAAGTTTAGATTGAATTCAGAGATGATCGAATATATACCCCCATAAACTCTTGAACTGTTGTAATCGTGATGACATGGAATTAATAACAACATTCCATGTACATAAAACTAGAATCCATATATGACCAATAATAATAATAATAATAATACATGAATTACATAATTAAATCACACCATACACCTTCACTTCTATATGAACCCAAAAAACAAAAACAAAAAAAAAAAAAAAAAGCAGAAAAGAAGAAGAAGTGTAAAAATCCCCTGGTGAAGTATCCACATATATTTGCATCAGAGTTGCCAGAATAGTTTCAAAGTGGTTTCATCTTTTTTTTCCCACATGTTTATTAACTTTAAGATATTTTTTGATATTTTACATATAGCTCCAAAAGGTAATTTTGTTTATTCTTCTTACATAAAACTATAATGTAAAAAATATAGGCCAAGTGTGTGTAATCACAACTAAGTATATATTTAAAAAATAAATTTTGTAGACTTGTCATATGATGCGTAATATAAGTAGATATATCAATTTGAAATAGAGGATAGGAAGCAATTAGGGTAATGTGGAATGATTAAGACAATATGGATCTTCTATTATATTTTTGTATTATATCTTATTTATATATCGCACATGCACGTTATGCGTATAAAATATTTTCTTAAATATATATTTGAAATTAATGATATATACGTGCCGTGATCTGTAAGGCAATACAAAATTAAACTGTGTTTTTGAGCAGCTGGTGAAAGGGAAGAAGAGGATTAACATGATAAAGAGGAGCCCGTCAACTAAGCCAAGATGACTTCCTCAAATACCTCAAGACTGTGTCTCCACATTCTTCTTTTCCGCATAGACCATCTTATCTCAAGAAGATTAGAGGCAAGTCATTCTTGGCTGATAAACAAGGGCTCTTCTCTTCATGTAAGCCCTCTCTTCCTCATGCCATAAATGGTGAATTTTTCATTGGTTCTGCAACCTCTATTTATAGCCAATAATTTGTTAAGTCTGTCCTTTTCATTCAAATTGTTATGATTAAAAATTATGGTACTCTTTTTGATAAATTTAGTATTACTAAAATTTTAAGTATTAATATTATTTAGTAATATACAATTAGATTAGAAAAATAAATGGACTATTTTTTTATATTTTTACACTAAAAAAGTAATAAAAAAATGATCCACAGCTACAACAAACTCATAATTTTGCAATAGAGGGAGCAATAGATAATTGCAAATATTAACCATCCTTATGAAGACAGTTATTGACAAAGAGCTGTTGTGAAAATATCAGTAAAGAGTCACCGGTACATATATTCTACATCCAGCTTGTATTTTATTGTGTAATAATTATAACTATTTATATTTCTTCTGACATAGTACATGAAGTAACTACAAGTAAAATCCAAAATATAAAAGAACATAAAAGAAAAATAATAATAATAATTTTCACTTCACATAGAAGTGGGAGGAACTCTGTGTTCTCATACATTTTAGCAAATACACAACTGGACCAACCACAAGAAAAATAGAATTAATAACAAGATGTTAAATAATAATATAAATTTTTACATCCAAAAAAATCTATTAAAATATTTTTCAATCCAAAAAACTCAGGCCTCGTTCGGTTTTTTTTTTTTTTTTGTTGATAATTTTTATTTTCAATATTTTCAGTGGAGTTTTACTTATTTTTTTCGTGTGAAACTAAAAATATGTTTGGATAAATATTTTCAAATAGGAAATTTATAGTATTGTAAATAATATTATGTTTGGTTAATTATTTTCAATGGAGTTATTTTCAAAATATATTTATATTATATTAACTGATTTGATAATGGTAGAATTCATAATTAATATTTTATGTGAGTTATATATTTTAGTAGAATAAATTTTAGATAGTGGATCTCATATTAATGATATAGTTGGCAATAAAAATATATAAATGAGGGTTAGTGGATATTTGTGAGTGTCATAATAATAATGTAGATGAAAATAAAAATATATTAATGAGAGTTAGTGGATAGTTGTGGGTATGGTTGTGGAGACATGAATTGATTAAAAGAGAAAATTGACTGATATTTTGCAGGAATATATTTGAAAATGAGGAGAATATGATTGAGAAATATTTTGAATATCTTCACTTGCAACCAATCTCGTATACCCTAATGTAGCCACCTCCTAAATAGATCCTTGTACCTTCAATAATTAACTTTTGCACCAGCATCACCAAAATTTAATAATTTTTTATCTCAGTTACCATTCTCTTCTTAAATTAAGAAATTTAATAAATTGTATTTTTTAATATAGATTTTGTCTTTTGATTTGAATAGAGAAATTGTATCGTTAAGATTTCAATATTAACAAATTAAATATTGGCAATAATTATCATGATGTATACGAATAATTGTTTGATCAGTTGATATATAATTCCTATTATATATGATTAGGATATTGATAGGTCAATCATCAATAAAGGATCCATTAGGCTAATTCCATAGGGTTAATATGAGTCATGTACTAAAGTTTCTCCAAGATAGTTATAATGTTTATACTAAATTCATAGAGGTCCAAAGACTAAGTGCACGAGGCAAGTATGAATATCGCAAAGCCTATAGACTCATGAAACCTTAATATATGCATCATATCGTATAAGGTACCGATCTTCAGGTATAAATCCTTCTACTTTTCACTATTTCAATGTACGTTATTTAATACAAAAGTATTATCTCTTTTTCAAAGGGGTATCCCTAAATTAATCTTGAGAATCAATAACTATTTGTTTATGTTATTTGCAGGACCACATCTATATATTACTTTTTGATGGGGAGAAGCATAAGGAATCAATTCTCGATCATTCGAATTGGTACAAGGTGCATCCACCTAATCTTGACCATAGCAGATATTATTGTACAATAGAATATACATTTATATATATTTTTGTGGAATATGAATGTATTTTACAAAAAAATTAGTCTATTTTTTTTTTTTTGTGTATCTCACTTATATGGATTTATTATCCATGATTGAATATAATGTATCTCGTAATTTATAATATCGACATGCAAAAATGAAATATTATCCTCAACTACTCAATGAAATATAATATGGCACAATTTTGACATGCATATGTAAGGATACTGTGCAAATTTTGCTCGAAAAGTACGAGCTCAAAAAAAATAGTAGAATTATTAATCTTAATCATACTTGTTTGTGAAAAAAGTTAGGAACTAAAATCATTTTTTTTTAAATATCTTGCACATTAATAAAAGGAATTACTTTTGTAAGGTATGCTATTTCTTAATATTTATGAATTGGTTATTGAGCATGCAACTTACTCTTTTTTAATGTTTATTGTAGTTTTTTCCAAATAGTTGGTCAATTTCTGGTGTTGAATTAAAGATAGTTTGATTCAAGAATTTGCTGGAGCTTAGGGACTTAATGACATGAGTTAATTTTTTTGGAGACCTACCTTGTATGCGAAATGTTAGATTATAACTCTTCTGGAATCAACTTCTCTCTAAAGGATTGGTTGAACGATGATTATCAATTTGCAACACAGACGGACCGTTAAGAGCGTCAGGATTGTCCTGACGATAACCCTCCAACAATCAAATCAGCAATTCGCATACCACATCAATTTATTTACTTGAAATTGTAGACGATAATTTTTGATATATTTGAATATTTATTTCTTGATTTTAGGTGCTCTAATGTTGTAAAAATGGTTTTACTGAACCAAACATTTTGGAGGTTTATATTAGTCTATATTTTATTTATTTAATATGTGGCTATATATATATATATATATATATAAAAGGAAGACATTGATTTCTTTCTACTCCGTCCAGCATAGGACAAATATGCCTATGTATCGTGTCATGATATGCTATGAGGCGCCTTTGGGCTATTCACATGCATATGAATCTAAGAAGCCATTTTGAAGAACTTAAAGCCCATTCCAGATTTATATTTAAATAAATATAAATTATGGATTACTTAGCTAATTTGCAAGAACTTTTATTTTTAAAATCTCTTGGGAAGCGTATTTATTCATTTAGAGAGTTAATACCAGCATTTACCTTAGCCCACTTCAACAATAAGTTTGCAATATATTCCAAAATATAACTCGTTAATTTTTAAAAATTAAAACCCATGGACATACTTAAACAATGCTTATAATCATATTTCATTTGGCAATAGAATTTTATTTTATATAAAAAATTATTAATTGAGAGATACTGTCGCAATTGATAAGTTTTACAAGTATATATACAAAAAATTGAATTTTTTTTTTGGTATAATTATGATTTTAGTTATTTTTGTTTATCTTTTCTTGTTGTTTATACCTGTAAAATAAGGATACTTTATCCTGAGTGTGATGCACTATTTTCTTTTCATCTTTTATTTTTTTTATATAATTTGGAATATCGTTATTAATGGAGCCAATATTTATGAAATATCATAATTTATTTAGAGCTCCCCACATTGTGAATTCTCTTTTCTCATTTTCTTACCAAAATATAAGGTCCAAAGAAAGCTAACGGAGCAAAAGTTTAATTTGAATCCAGTATATACGGCCACACAGAGACAGAGCCAAAGGGGCCCCTCAACTCTGTAAATATTTTAGATTAGTATAAATTTTATATAAAAAATTATTAAATTTTATAATTTTGTCTCTCCTAAAATATTAAAAATATTCTTTATATAAAACATAAATATCGTCCATCGATCTCCATTACAAGCTCTATAACTATTGTAATCTTGATAATATGTAATCAACAACAATGCACATTAAACTAGAACCCATATACCAAAAAAACTATGTAAAGATATAGTGATGAATATATAATTGATTTACACACTTATTTTATTTGTTTCTCCCTCATGTTTATTTACTTTAAGATACTTTTTGATATTTTTCAGAGATAGATCCATATGAAAATTAGTGAAACGTTTATTCATCTTTTTTATGTAAAATCATAACGTAAAAAATGCAAGCTAAGTGTATATAATACACAATTAAATATATATTTAAAAAATATTATATACATTTATCATACGATGCAAAATATAAGATGAGACATCAGTTTGAAATATAGGATCAAAAGAAATTGGTGTAAATGTGGCATGCTAAAACGAGTTTGGATCTTTTATTGTAATTTAGTATTCCATAGTGTATTGCATATCATACATTCACACTACGTGTATAAAATATTTTTTAAATTTACACTTAAAATTAATAATATATAGGACGATGTGGGTGTAGAAAGCAATACAAAATCAAACTGTGATTTTAAGCAGGTGGTGAAAGGGGAAGAAGAGGATTAACATGATAAAGAGGAGCCCGTCAACTGAGCCAAGATGACTTCCTCAAAACCCTCAAGACTGTGTCTCCACAATCTTCTTTTCCACAGAGACCATCTCATCTCAAGAAGATTAGAGGCAAGTCATTCTTGGCTGATAAACAAGGGCTCTTCTCTTCATGTAAGCCCTCTCTTCCTCATGCCATAAATGGTGAATTTTTCATTGGTTCTGCGACCTCTTTTTATAGCCAAGATTTTGTTTAAGAATGTCCTTTTCATTCAAGTTGACCCTTTCCCAAGTAGCCTTATCCAATAATCTTTTGTCCCTTGATCAAAGAATTGCATAATTGTTGCCCATTAAATGCAGATTTTTGCAGGAATATATTCCTCAAACCTGCCATGTGGGGAAGGAATGTCAACCTTCCAACCTGATGGAATTAATAACTTTTTGGACTAATTATGAAGTGAAGTGAAAAAAAAAAAACACTCATTTATTTTAATTTTATATTACATCTTATAATCTATATAATATATGCATGTCATGTATACATGATTAATTCTAAATGTATAATTAAAAAAATACTTTATATACATATCATGTATTATATAAAATATAACAGACAATATAAAATTAAACCACATCCTAGTGATGTAATGGGTTTTGACCCATTAATACAATGGTTTAAAACAAACCATGTCAGTGTGATAAAATCTTTTGTCGTCAGGAAAAGAAATATATCATTCATTTTGTATCATTGAATTATCACCCCCTCTAATTGTATTAATCATTTCCTAGTTATGGTAAAGATCTATTGTGTTAAAAAAATTGAGTATTTAATCAGTAGTTTCTTTCCAAAATAAGGCAAGGTGATAAATCGATAATTACTTATTACAAGATAACGGTTTATGTAATATTGATCAAACTCCTTTTTTCGCAAAACTATTGCTCCCTTTGTTCTTTGTTATGGTTAAAATTAAACTGTTTATTCTTTAAATTAACTTATCATAATGACTTTTCATAAATTTAGTATTACTAAAATTTTAAGTCTTAATATTTGTATTGTTATTATTTAATATTGTACGATCAAATTGAAAAAAATAAAGTGACCAAATTATTTATGTTTATACTTAAATTTTGAAATAATTAATCAACAACAACAAAAAACTCATAGTTTTTTGAGTGGAGGGAGTATTACATAATGCCAAATATTAACCACCCTTTGTGAAGACATTTACACAAAAAGAGCTGCTGTGAAAGTATCAATAAATCGTTCACTTAATTGCAATTTTAGTCCCGTAACTACGAATGCTAATTTTAGTCCATTAAAATAAGGTGGTGGTAAGAAATAATTTCTACCAAAAATTTGATTTTTGGGCGGTGTTTTCTATGTGAACGGCACGTGATCCCTTAATATGCCGGCCAAATCGTATGACGTTGAGGGGAGGTGGATGAGGTTGTCTGACTGGCTCGCTGACCTGGAATAAAAAAGTTTGGTGGACATGGTGATGTGGATAAGTAGTCCACGTGGTAAAAAAAATAGAGGGAAATAGATATAATTCAATTGTTCTTGTTATTAAGGCCCATAGCCATAGACCAAAAAACCCAACCTTTTTAACGTGTGTGGTCTTTGATAGTGATGATAAATTGTGGAAACGGTCCCCCCCCCCCCCCCCCCATGTTGTTTTTCTGTGTATGTTCATTTTGAAACATGTGGGGTTTTCATGTTTATTTTTTATTTTTTTTTAATTTTGTTATGTTTTTGTTTGTTTTCTAGCAACTCCAGACATTGCTACTCTTACATTAGCTGTGGAATATGTACTTCCCCTCACACACTATACATAGTGGCAGGTGGTTTGTATGATTATGTAGAAGGAAAAAGTATTTCGGCAAAATTATTTTTTTCGTTTCTAAGTTGGACTTTCAGTCCTTTTCAATTTTCAAAATCTGACTATGGTGACCTAGATGAGGATTGGAGGAAAAATTGCTTACTTGACCACCTACTTGGATAGGTTTGCAAGGAAAATAAATTCGCTTGAAAAAATAGAGGAAAAATTAATGCCACATGAAGGTTTACTTGGACAATTTGAAAAAAATGAAAATAAAAAATAAAAAATAAAATTATAAAAATTTCAAAAAAAATATTTCATGCATGATTATAAAAATTTCAAAAAATCTATACAATTCCATGAAAATGCCATAAAAGTAACAAAAATTGATGTTTATTTTTTATTTTAATTTTAATTTATTAAGTTTTTTTTTTTTTCGTCTTCCAACAAATCCACACATTGCTACCCTTACGTTAGCTGAGGAATATGGGGGTGAGTTTCAAACCTTCCCTCATGCACTATACATAGGGGCAGGTGGTTTTTATGATTACGTAGAAGGAAAAAGTATGTCGCCAAAATTATTTTTTTCATCCTTTAAGATGGACTTTTGGTCTTTTTCGATTTTGAAAATTAATTTTGTCCTGTAACTTGAAAATACTAGCTATGCTGACCTAGCTAGGATTTGAGAAAAATTTTAATTTTGGAGAAAAAATTGATTACTTGGCCACCTACTTGGATAGGTTTGGAAGGAAAATAAATCCGCTTGAAAAAATAGAGGAAAAATTAATGTCACATGAATGTTTACCTGGACAATTTAAAAAAAAAAAAAAAATATTTCACGCATGATTGTAAAAATTTCAAAAAATCTATACAATTCCATGAAAATGCCATAAAAGTTACAAAAATTCCAAAAAAGCATTAAAATCCATAAACATGCAATTTACAGAAGTTCTATGAATTATATACAAATTACAAAAAACTATTTTTTTAACTTTAAAGATCTATTTTCACTTAGATAAATAAATAATAATAATTTATTTATGTCTAAAATTATATTAATAAATATTATTTTAAATATTTTTTCTCCTTTAAAAGTAATTCTTTAACTTTAAAAAAAAATAGTTATATAAATAAAAAATAACAATGTATTTATGTGTAAAATTATTTTAATAGATACTATTTTAAATATAATTTTTCTCCTTTAAAAGTAATTTTTAACTTTAAAGATTTTTTTATCTTACATAAATAAAAAATAACAACATATTTATGTCTAAAATTATATAAATAAATACTATTTTAAATATAATTTTTTCTCCTTTAAAAGTAATTGTTTATCTTTAAAGATCTTTTTTCACTTACATAAATCCAAAATAACAATATAATTATCTCTAAAATTATTTTAATAAATACTATTTTAAATATAACTTTGTCTCCTTTAAAAATATTTTTTTAAATTTAGTGATCTTTTTTCACTTACATAAACAAAAAATAATAATATATTTATATCTAAAATCATATTGATAATTAATATTTTAAATATACTTTTTTCTCCTAGTAATTTTTTAACTTTAAAGATCTTTTTTCACTTTCATAAATCAAAATTAACAATATATTTATGTCTAAAAATATTTTAATAAATACTATTTTAAATATAATTTTTTCTGCTTTAAAAGTAATTTTTTAACTTTAAAAATATTTTTTTCACTTACATAAATAAAAAATAACAATATATTTGTCTAAAACTATATCTATTTTAAATATAATTTTTCTCTTTAAAAGTAATTTTTTTAACTTTGAAGATCTTTTTCCACTTACATAAATAAAAATTAACAATATAATTTGTCTAAGATTATTTTATAAAATACATTTTTAAAAATAATTTTGGAGATAATATATTGTTATTTTTTATTTATGTAAGTGAAAAAAGATCTTTAAAGTTAAAAAATAATTTTTGTGATTTCTATCAAATTTATGGAGTTTCTGTAATTGTTTATGCAATTTAAAGCTTTTTTGGAATTTTTATAATTCTTATGGAAATTTTTTGGAATTTTATAGCTTTTCTAAAAAAAAAATGGATTTTTTATGAAATTTTTATAATTGCTTTTTCTGGGTATTCTAATTTTTAAGGTATTTTTCAGGAATTTTAAATATTTTCTAAATTTTCAGTGTTTTATATGAAATTCATTGTAATTTTAATAAAAAATTTATATGCATGAAATAGTTTTCTGAAACTTTTTTATTTTATATTTTACTTTTTCAAATTGTCTAAGTGAATCCTTGTGGCATTAATTTTCCTTTTATTTTGCCAAGTTAAATTTGTTTTCTCTCCAAATCTATCCACCTAGGTAACAAAATAAACAATTTTCCCTCCAAAATTCCTAAATCCTTATCCAAGTCATTTTGGCTTGCTATAGTAGGTGGTTGTCCTAAATCTGAATATTACCAAGTTAAAGGATAAAAATCAATTTTCAAAATGAAAAAGACCAAAAGTTTGAGGAGGCCAACTTAAAGGATAAAAAAAATAATTTTGCCAAATATGTCAATGGGTGATCTTAATTTGTTTAGTAAACAAGAAGTAGGTGGTGTAAGAAGAATGTATAATTACATTACAGTCAATGAGGGATTCAAATTATTATATGATGATAATGATATTTTGTATTAGTTTATAAGCATGTCACAATGTAGGGAGATGCATGTAGATGTTGAGCTACAACCCAATGTACAGGCTACTGAAAATGAGGATGATAGTTGTAAGGGTGATGGTGATGAGGCCAATGCATGGGTAGGGTTAGTGGATGAGGGAGAAGATGTGGAGCTAAATTTAAATGAGGGAGATGGGGAGGCAGATTTAGGGGCAGGGGATGAAGGTGTTGGTGGGAAGCCACATTTAAGTGATGATTTTGAGGATGATTGGTAGAGAGGGTGGTTTAGGGAATTTGGGTGAAAAGAATATAGGTCTTGAAAATGAAGAAAATGTTGCAAGGGACTTAGATGGTTTAGGTACTTGTGGGGTGGTGGGGGTGGTGGTGATTTGTTTAAACAGAATGTAGATCAAATACCAAGTGTGAATGAAAACTTAGGTAATGATTCAACTGAATCAAGTCAGTCTGATGATGATGTAGTGCAAAATGACAGAGACTTAGATTTAATGTGAAGAATGTGAAACCTTCTTGGGTGAGTGAGAGATACTTGCAAAAGTTCAAGTCAGATCCTAAAAAGAACTTTTAAGGGATTTAGGGTAAATGTCATTAATGAACTTAGACGCAATGTATCTAAAGATCAAGCATACAGAGCAAAGAGAAAGGTTTGAAAGAGATTGAGGGTACCCCTGACTATTAATACATCAAATTGTGGGACTATGTTGAAGAACTTAGAAGGACCAATCTTGGTTCCATTCTGATTTTGGGAATTGAGGAACACTAAAATGAGGACCAAATGTTCACTAGATTTTATACATGTTTTCATGCATTGAAACAAGGATTCTTGGCAGGATGCAGCCCTATTATTGGGGTGAATGATTATCATTTAAAAGGTCCATATGAAGGTATTTTGTTATCACTTATAGGTGTGGATCAAAATAATATTTTTTACTCAATTGCATATACCATTGTTTGTAGGGAGTGTAGGGACACTTGGGAGTGGTTTCTAACTAAATTGAAATAAGATTTGGGGATTGTTAGAGACCATGAATACAAATTCATGTCTGATAAACAGAAAGGCTCATTCAAGCATTGCAAGAGGTATTCCTAACCATAGATTTTGTATCAGACATCTACATAGCAACTTTAATAATGGTGGTTTTAGAGCTTTGGTTTTTAAAAACACATTGTGGAGTGTTGCACAAGTTAGTATAGTAGGTAATGGAAAAATAAAATGCCAGCAATGAGGGCACTAGATCAGACTGCCCCTGTAGAATGGTTCAATAACAAACCAGCAGTCCAATAGAGTGAGTCCTATTTTAGTGAGGCATCTAAATATGATATGCTATTGAAAAACTATTGTAAAACCTTCAACATGTGCATATAAAAGCTAACGAGAAGCCAATCGAATCAAGGGCGTTAAAAGGCAAAAACCAATAATAAATTTAAGTAGGTGGTGTAAGGGGAAGAGGAGGATTAACATGAGAGGAGCCTGTCAAATAAGCCAAGATGACTTCCTCAAAACCCTCAAGAGTATGTCTGCACATTCTTTCCCGTAGAGACTATCTGAAGAATGAATCTAATTAGATAGAAATAGAATGATAATTGGAAATAAATTATTTGTGTATAACATTCTTATGCTTGTTATGTACCCTAGGAAATAAATGGAATCATTATTCCTTTCTTGATTTCAATCTTAGATTGGTAATAAAAAAATGAATGATATGAATGAAATAAAAATATTTTTAATGATCAATTATCCTTCAATAGAAAATTTAAAATAAAATTATTATTCAATGTATTGTGCATAAATGAATATGTTATGATTTTAACCGATATATATATATATATATAATCTCACAATGATGTATTTTTTATATTTGTTTAGTTTTATTAGGAATGGCAATGGGTTTGAATAAAATCGAGACCTAATCTGTCTCACCCCATCTTATTTGAGGCGAGTTTTGAAACCAAAAATGAGTTTTTGATTTTAGTTTTTAGACCCTGGCTTAAACTCAATTTGTTAAAATATTGCATATATTTTTTAGTTATTTATATAATTTATGTGATATATATTTATATAAATTATAAAATATGTGTATGTCACATATATACTACATATAAAATACAAAGATTATAATCTTGTAAATTTAAAATAATATAA
This sequence comes from Paulownia fortunei, assembly GCA_019321725.1. Taxonomy (NCBI): domain Eukaryota; kingdom Viridiplantae; phylum Streptophyta; class Magnoliopsida; order Lamiales; family Paulowniaceae; genus Paulownia; species Paulownia fortunei. The sequence continues at coordinate 3,629,938 of CM033118.1, read as the reverse complement.
ATAATAAATAGTTAAATATATAAAAGTAATATATATATATATATATATGTATATATATATATATTTGAAATTTCTTTAAAACTAAAACACGTACATACATATTTGTAAATAATTAGTTATTTATTAATAACATTACTTTATATATTTAAAAAATTATGACAATATTTTATTTTTAAAATTATTTTTTTAATATTTTTAAAATTATAAAGTGGGTCATGGGTCCAAACCGTTAAGTCTCGATTTGGAGTCAGTTTGAGTTCGAGTCCAAGTCCATACAAATCTTGACAAGTCAAGTCTCGAGTTTTGAATTTTAGCAAACCTGTCCCTCAGTCAATCACTTGTCATTCTTAAGATTTATCAAATATTTTTATTAAGTTTAAGATAACAATTTTATCAAAAAAGAATATAAATTTATTAAGAATAGTTTAACTCATTGAGGAGGGAATGAATAACTAATAGTGATTTTGGAATCGTAATTTCTATAAGAATGAAATTTTATAATACTAAATCATACTAATTATATATTTGAGAATGAACGTGATAATGTCCATTTTATTCGCACTTTTTTCTTGTATACTAATCATGTGGCTAGTGATGCCAATGTAATTTGAAACATTAATACAATGGTTTAAAACCATGCCAGTGTAATACAATTTTTAGTCATTAGGAAAAGAAATATATAATCGATTTTGCGTCGTTGAAATATCAACCCCTCTAGTTATATTAATAATTTCTTAATTATGGTGAAGATATATTTTGTTAAAAATTTGAGTATCCTGAAGAATCTATTCTTTAGACTAACTTATGGTATTAGTTTTTTGATAAATTTAGTATTACTATTATTTTAAGTGTTAATATTTGAATTGCTATTATTTAATATTAAGAGAATAGATGGAAAAATAAATTAACTAAATTATTTATTTTTACACATAGAAAAATAATTAAAATAATTGGTCAACATCAACAATTAACTCATAATTTTGGAAAGGGGGTGTATTAGATAATGGCAAATATTAAACCATTCTTGGGAAGAAGACATTATAGAAAAAGTGTTGTGAAAGCATCCTTAAATGGTCACTAGCACATAGTAACTATTAGCAAAATTCACAATATAAAAGAAAGTAAAATAAATAAATAAATAAATAATAATCTCACTTCACACAGAGGTAGGAGTGGATGAGTGGGAGGAACTTGAGCAGATAGCCATATTAAATTATTATATTTAAATTAAATATTTAAAATTAATCCGTATCTACCAACTTCTATTATTATTATATACATTACTCATTCGAATGATTCCATCAAAAATGCCAAAATAAATATAACAAATATATCTTTGCTCTATCATGTTGTTTAAGATTTAAAAACAAATACAATTAACCAAACATATTCTCATTTGACATTTTGCACCATAATATTAAAAATTTGGCAGATTGCACCCTTAAATTATTATTTTCTTCGCACAATGAACCCTATAGATTTTTAGTCAAAATTAAATGGTAAAATGATCAATAATTATTAATTTCCTCTTCTTCTTTTTTTCCTCTTTTCCCTTCATGTGTAATTTGGTAATTCTTTTTCAAAAATATTATTATTTTAGCTAAATTAGTTTAATGAAATTTAATTCTAATATTAACAACAATGATATTTTCTTAAATTATGTGCAAAACTATAAATCACTTCACATATAATATGTTGTTGAAAATATAATTTATTGATATAAAAAAATTATTTAATAAACGATAGTGACAATTATATTTTATTAATATATTTATAAAATTATTAATTATTTCACATATAATACGTTGTTGAAAATATACTTTATTGATATGAAATTAAAAAAAAATAGTTTACATATGGAACAAAAAATTTGTAAATAAAATATTTTTATTTGACAATTTTATTTCTTATATATTTTGTAGTATTTAATGATTGTTTTTTATATGGACATGACAATTTAGATTTGTAAAATATTTTTATTTGGTATAAAAATTCAAATAGACAGATCCATATAATAATTATTATTAAATATTAGAAAAATATAAAAAAAAGATTTACCAAATAAGAGGTATTCTATTTTCAAATTTTTATTTCATATGTAAAACTAAAATCTTTTGTTAAATAATTTTTATCATGTATTTCTTTTTTATATATTTCAATAAGCTGTATTTTTAACAATATAATATATGTGAAATAATTATAATTTTGCAAATAAATTAAAAATATAACTATTGTTAATATTAAAAATAAATTTTTTGAATTAATTTAACTAAAATAATATTAAGTTTAAAAAAAATAACAAATTACAAATGAAGGGAAGATGATAAGAAAAATGAAGGAAAATAACAGTTAATGATCATTTTACCCTCCATTTTTAGCTAAAAATTGTAATAGGGGTGCATTATGTGAAGAAAATATTAATTGAGAGTTCAATCTATCAAATTTTTAATTTCAGGATGTACAGTGACAAATGGACTTAATTAAAAAGTACAAAATGTCAATTATCCAGAGTTTTCATGAATATAATTTTCCACCATAAATCTTTTATCCAAACACATACTCAGTTATTACACAAATGTCAATAACGTCTCGTAGACTCCAGTGAAAATGCTGAAAACAAAACATGATAATAAAAACATAAATAAACGTCCCCTAAAAGTTTGTCCCAAATCTAATCTCAATAGACACAATCCTATGTGATTTTGAGGACGACTCCAAAATCTTAAATAATCACTGTCTGTTAGTGCTTGATAGGTCCCACAAGATTCCCATTACATTCGTACTAAGTAATCGAGACTCGAAATACAAGACAATTTACAAATTCTACTATTTTAAAGCAACTTAAAGAGACTCAAATACTAAAAACCCATAATTTTGGACGAGGTTGATCCAAAAACATCATGAGAATAAACTTTTTAGGTTCAAAATTAAAACCCATAATTAACTTGCCTCATAATTTATTTACTTTTTATTTACGTAGTCAGAATGAGATAACTTCAATATCCATCAAATTATCAACTTGTTATCCCTTTTCTTTTTGGAGGTCGGCTGAGGGGGCACTGAAAAGACAGAGAAAAGCCCCGAAAAACGTAAAAAGCTGGAGATAACAACACTTTCTACCAGAGATTAGATGACATCACTGCAATAGATTTTAGAACTACTGTTGTTTGACAAAATAAAAGTCCCCAAACTGTAGGGGGAAAGATTGACCAATCCTAATTTATATTTTAAATGAGTAAATGTTATGTGATAAAATTAAAATTATTATAAATTTTATATATCAAAATATTTTTTATTTTATTATAATAATAATTTTCACAAGTTTAATAATAATAAAAAATTACAAAGTATTGCTATTAAAAATTAGTGACACAAAATTAATGGTGTATAAATTATCATTGTTGACAAGTGGTGATACATGTATGATGACTATTCAGTAAAAATAAAAATTACCATCATGAATATGTGAAAATATTTGTGTTGTAACTAACTCGTCAGTATCACTATGTATTTGTTATTAATTATCAACAATGATAATTTTAAACACAATCTTTTTATTTATTTTTTTCTCAAGAAAACTATGACTATTGAGTTTGTACAAATTAATATTGTGGGAAAATAAATTGTTGTCACTAACACACATCATCACATATCATATCATTAGGATGATTTTGATATTATTACTTAATATTTTATCACTAATATATTTTTTTCTTACATTGTACTATGTTAAGCTTTGGAATTAATCTTGGTTATTATTTATATATATATATATATAATTAGCTTTAGAATCTTGGTTGCAGACAGGAAGTGGACTCTTGCATAAACATGGGACAGGCCAACAATTATTCGCTGAAGTCACTCTAGCAAATTTATTCTTATAAACTTCTACTTTTCCAAGCAAAAGTGGAGACTAGGATAAAATCGAATCTTTGTTATCCTCCTCATATGGGAAGGTCAAGGATTATTTGGTGACTATGGTGATATAATCACCAATATCTTGTGGTTTAATATATTTAAAACATATTTGAAAATGCCAAACTATATACTATAAAATATATGAATGATTTTTAATTTTAAAAATTGTAAAAAAATAATATTATATTAATCTGTCAAAAGAGTGGGCAGTTTGATTTATTATAGCAGGATGCAGGGATTATATAATAAGTTATTTAAAAAAGAAAAAGAAAAAGAAATTTTAAATAATATACTGTGTTATAGCAATTATGAGGACATTAAAAGGGGTGACATAAGTAGTGCAATTAGAAAAATAAAGCCCATTAATATGGGCTTAAATCATGCCTTCAGTCTTATCTGATATTATGTTATCTCATTTAAGAATTAATCATATATAGTTATTACTGCAGATGATAATACATTTTTAAAAGCATGAAAAAGAATATTTATAAGTGGAGATAAGTAGTACTTGAAGTTTATCATAACAAAAAGATTGACCTCATTCTTCCAATCATTCATTGCATATAAAGATAATACTCTGTTAATATTTGTAATATTCTAAAAGTGTTGTGCATATTTACTTTAAATCTTTTATTTAAAATTGATACTATATCTTATATTGCACATCAAATATATATGTCAAATGAATATCATGGCTTGAGAATATTTTATATACTTGACGTGTATGTATGATGTGTAATACAAAATGCAAGATTCATACTAATACCTATTTCTTTGTTTCCGAGTTTTATATTCCAAGAAAAAAATAATAAATTCTCATTTTTCTTTCATTATTTCTTTACATTTCAGACGCATGAATATAGTTGAAATCAATTATATACTAAAAAGAATATTTTATGTACATAGTGTACACATGTTATATGAATCATTGAAATAAAAAGATCCCAAGTGATTTTTCAAACAAGAAATGCATTATATACTCGTGTAATTAATTTGTTCAAATTCAATTCAAATCCCATAAGATCTTGAATTCACAGCATATAATCTTGTTTTAAACATCACAAAATAAAGAAACATATATATAGCAAAGGGCATCCACTTCTCATTTCCAATGTGCAGAAAATTACATAAATGGGATAAGTCTGCCATATGCATGCAGCAGAGCTCAAAGCAAAGTAAAATAAAGCAAAGGAAATAGCTTTACATATACTAGAAATATTCATGCAACTGGATGCCATGTAAAATGCCCATCAAACTTCACATTCCTTGGGCAAATTCTGAGGCAGAGGTGCTTCATCTCCATTATTACAAACTTGGGAAACCACTGGAATTTTCTCTGAACTCAAAAGTGCACTAAGTTTGACAATTTCAATGATTTGCTCAGTCAATTCAGGGTTTTTGTGCTCCTCCAAAACCATGATTTGCTTTTGTATTTCGGGAAGCTTTTGCTCACTGGTTTTGTTTCCATTTTTGTACATTACGTATAGCACCATTTGAAGCACGCCGAAGCTGAACCCTAATACGTTTGGGATCTGTACAGAGAAGAGGATAAAAAGATGAATATATAAGTATATGTAGCTAAATATGTATATTTATAATATGCTACACAATCCTATAGCCAGAAAATATAAACTAGGAGGTCGGAATTTATTTTTTCTTAAAAATAATATATATAAATTATATTTTTAATTTTTTAAGGGAGATAAAATATTAAAATTTAATCATTTGTATTAATTTAAAATTTTATTAGGAGTTAGAGGGGCTGCTGCAGCCGCCAAACCCTAGCTCTGTCTCTGTTAGTGGAGTATCAATTTTGAAGTGCTATTATTGTAATTATTATTATTATTTATTTATTTATTTATTTTGTGGAGGGGGGGGGGGGGGGGGGGTTAGAGAGGATGAAGGTTAATGCATGGATGTACTTACAGCAATGTTATAATCTTTGAGCAATAGGCCATAGAAAAACCACATAATGGCGCTAAGTGTAAGGAATAAAGAAAGAAGGAACGGCATATGTTCGACACTCTTAGTTCGTATGACCTGTCTCTGTAAAAAAAGAAAAAATGTATAATCAATAAAATTATTCACATATACTTTTAAAATAAAATCAAACCACCCCTAAAAAAGGGAGCGACGGAGAGAGACATGCTGAAAAGTAGCATATTTCTATATTTATTTTTTGTCCGTACTTACCAAAATGCATAAAGGGGCAATGAACACACACAAAGAAAATATTAGACAAATCCACCCAACAATGTTGGCACGTTGATAAGAAGTTTTCACTAGGAAATGAGTGACACCGATTAATCCCATCCCACAAACTATAAGCCAAACGAGTAGCTTCAGTGTTTGTACCTGCATTTATAATGTAAAATATAACAAATTAATTATAAAAAAATATAATTTTTTTATATTGTTATTTTTGGGATTTATTTATTTATTACATACGTACCCTTGCCCTCTTTGATGCATAGAAGACATAGAATAAAATGTAAATAGTCTCAATGAAACAGCCAACTGAATTTATAGTGATGAGAAGGGTGGTGTTGGACTTGAGGAATGCATAGTATATCCATAGCATGGCACTGAATAGAGCAACCACATATGGAACTGATTGAAAACCTTCACTTGATTTTTTCTTGTAGATTTGGTGAAAAGTTGGTCTGCAATAAAAATTATAGATCAATATATAAATACCTAATTAGATATATGTTATTTCGTCAAAAATAAAATATTATTTCTTACATCGGAGCGAGATACACCATGAATGATACAATATTACCTGCAAAATTAAAACAAAATGTTGTTATGATATGTGAGAAAAAATACATATATGCTACAATTGCTTACTTGAATTATGAACAAATTTCATCATGTCGTGTTAAAATAATATCATAACTTACCTTCAACAAGTCAATTCGATTCATCAATCACATCACTTATAATTAATGTCTAAATACCTTCCCGTTATATTATGCAAAACCCTATTCGTAATGTATTTATACGATAAAGAATATTATAAAATTTATAATAAAAAATTACTTGAAAAACTTTATGAACACTAAATTATGGATAGGCGCAACAAAGTACTATTCTCAAAAGGTGCACTTATTGATTATCATGCCACGTTACTTACGATTGAAATTAATGATTCGCATGCACACACACTAGTTAATTTCTTAGCACACGTATACCAGATAAGTGTCACTCTTTGACGGAAAAAAATAATATTCTATCATTTATATATATATATATATATATTATATATATATATATATGGAAGAAAGGAAACAAAAACAAAATATTGATTTATTTTTTTAAGAAATATATATACATATATATATATATATATATAGAGAGAGAGAGAGAAGGTAAAAGAAATGGTACTTAATAATAATAGTGTGTAGGTTTTACCAAGAAGTCCAAATGCAAAAGCCCAGTGTCCAGAGAAACCTGCCATATCTCCCTAGCAAATTTTTGACACTTACAAATTCAGACCTCTAAAATGAAATACTACAATCTTATGGCCAATAATGAATGGCTATGGCACCTATTTATATAGAAAGAATGGGGCACTTGTGCTACAGTGCGACTGTTAGCCAAAAATCTGATTAACAAAAAAGTGACTGATAAATCCTGCAAAAGAAAAATGCACCTTTTGCTTTCGGATATTATATTTTGCTGCATGAGGGGCACATCAGTCATTTCACCATGGTTGCAAATCATCCACGCATTTATTCTGGGTGAATCTCACTTTGTCCCCTCAATTGTATGCATGTAACAATTTAACCCTCAAACTATGAAAATATGTACTCTGCACCCTCCAACTAAGAAAATATAATATATTATCGATTTTACCCCTTATTTCGGAATATTTGGGAGAATATTAAAGTTGAAAATTTTAATAATATAAAGCAATTAACTTAAAATAAACCAGCTATAACATATGGTTATATTTTCTACTGAAGTAATAATTTTTATTTAATAAATTAAGTATATTCATAATTATAAAAAACTGTTTAAAATAATTAATCCTTTTGGGAAAAAAATTAAAAGTCCTATAAGTAGAATGATAAATTTACCCGAAACCAAAACAGGTGGGAAGGGAGAGAATATTTTAGGATGCAAAGCAACTCTATTTAAGAAACTTGGCAAAATTGTCTTGTAACTTCGGTAGAAATTATCAAATATGCTTTTTTATAAGGATGTTTTCTTACAATGGGTTGAAGTGACCGGACCACAACCATTTATCAAAAATAGTCTCAACAAATTGCAAAATCATGTAGGAGTGATGACACATATTCAGTGCTCGAAGGTCAAGAAAGTTTGTAACATGTTTTATATTCTTATTATCAAAATTAAAGACGATTCTTCCGTATTGTTTCTATACTGTCAAAGGATGGTTTCATCACATTAACATTATGATTTTTAGTTATTCAAAGACTTTATGATAATTAAAATAGAAATTAATATATTAAATAAAAATTATTTTTTAAATAGTAATCTATGTATCAAATTCAACTACGACAATTTATAATTGGTCTAATTATTTGCTTTATATTAAATTCAAACAACAATATTAAAGTATTTCAATAGTTTCTCAACATTTTTGCAAAGAGGGGTAAAGTTAAAAAAAAAAATCAATTTCTTAGTTGGAGGGAAGAAAAAAAAATATATATATATATATATATTCATAGTTTGAGGGAGTAAAATACTACATGAATACAATTGAGGGGGACAAAGTGAAATTCCCCCTTCTATTTTTTATATTGAAATCTACTCCCAATATGTTCTCCAGTTCAGCAATAATTCAATGTACTACGGAACACACAGCCAATAATTTTCTGCAGACTTGGCATCAATTATAGAATGGGGCCATTATTTTGGTCCTATTTTTGAAGATGAAGTGTCTATGCCGCAGATGGTGTGATGAAAAATGAGGATATGATTTAGTAGGCTTATCTTGTCTTGGTGGCTTATGTCATGTTTGGATCAGCTTTATTTCCAAATGAAAATGCTGGTTGATTGATTTAAAATCATCCCTTTTCTCTTTTTTTTCAGTTTTTTTGTGGGTCTTCTTCATTCTCACTTCAATATGAAAATAATTAATATATATAAATATATATATATTCATAGTTTGAGGGAGTAAAATACTACATGAATACAATTGAGGGGGACAAAGTGAAATTCCCCCTTCTATTTTTTATATTGAAATCTACTCCCAATATGTTCTCCAGTTCAGCAATAATTCAATGTACTACGGAACACACAGCCAATAATTTTCTGCAGACTTGGCATCAATTATAGAATGGGGCCATTATTTTGGTCCTATTTTTGAAGATGAAGTGTCTATGCCGCAGATGGTGTGATGAAAAATGAGGATATGATTTAGTAGGCTTATCTTGTCTTGGTGGCTTATGTCATGTTTGGATCAGCTTTATTTCCAAATGAAAATGCTGGTTGATTGATTTAAAATCATCCCTTTTCTCTTTTTTTCAGTTTTTTTGTGGGTCTTCTTCATTCTCACTTCAATATGAAAATAATTAATATATATATATATATATATATATATATATATTTATTTATGAATAAACAAAATCTGTCTTCTTTTGATTTCTTTTTCTTCCCATGTGTGTGTGTGTGTGTGTGTGTGTGTGTGTGTATATATATATATATATATATATATATATATAGAGAGAGAGAGAGAGAGAGATGAGTATATGTAATTATGATAAAGAAAAGGGATATATCTTGTGTCACTTTTGATTTCTTTTTCTTCCCCTCTTTTTGTGGGTTTTGAAAAAGTTCTTGATCATGTTCAATTGTGACAAACTCTATTCCATATGTGCCCTTAAATTTGTGTGATGGCTTGGAAAATGATGCATGCGATGTTATGAGCCACTACATCATTTTTCTTAAAACTTTAGGCTATAATATGTAAGTTGTAATTAATTATAAATAATAAGTCATTATAATTATTATTTTGTTATACATCATTAATCAATATGTAGTTTGTGCCTTTTCCCCCTTATGGAGAAAGTGATTTAAGAAAATCATTGCTCACTTTCAAAAAATATATGACTTATGTTACAACGATAAGTCAACGACCACTTGTAGAGCAAAACTTTGATAGCGATCAATTGAAAATTGTGAATTACCATCAACTTAATTTTATGCATGACTAAGTAGAATATCTATCGAAGCCAAAAAAAAAAGAAAAAAAGAAAAAAAGAAAAAAAGAAAAGAGGAAGGAGATCAGTGTCATACAGTAGAAAATATTTGAAAATCGTCTGGAGAAGATAATCTTGATCATAGGCAACTCCTCCTTGTTAGACCTTGAGTTGAGTTGCTAATAGGGATGAATATCATATATTTTTTATGAGGTTAATTTATTAAAGAAGCCAAAGCGATGTTGAAGAACTCATGTTCAAGTTTCAAGAGATAAATCAAGAGGACTCAGAATATGAAAATGCAAATTTTATTTCTCAATAGGAATAAGAAAAAATAGAGACAATAGGTATTTAAATAACGTAATCGTAACCTAACTCATATTTGCCTAAAATTAGACTCACTTTGAAAATCTTGAAACTTGAGCCAAAAATATTGTATCACATAACCAAGAAAGTGGTAGATTATATAAAAAATATAATAAATCACTTATATTTAGGTTACTATCGATCTAAATGCTTTAAAAATACATTACCCTCTTTTTATTCTACATCATTTATAAGTATATAATATTGATGAAGGTAAATAATTCTTAGATATTCTCTATACTAAGGTGGACTTCTCATTATAAGATAAGTTGGATCCTTCTCCAAGGACTTAAAGGAGCCAACTGATGTGATTAGGTCTTGCCTCCAAGCAACTCTTTATTTTCTAAGAGTAAGCAGTTCCTTAATACGAGGTTCTCATATTGCAACAAAAACAAACTATCAGGGGTATTCGAAAGTGTTAAGGGAAAACCCCTCCAATACTTAAGTCAGTCTTTATCTAAAAGAATAAAATTAAACTTAAAGCAGATATTGAACAAAATTAATTGCGTACATGATATAAGTGAAGGAATGAGTATTTATACGTACCTGAGATATCGAACTCGTAGACCTTTAATGTAATTTAAGTCTCATAAGTCTGTGTGACTTATTAGGCTAATACCACGTAAATCTCTTACGTGACTTGAACTTAAATGTATGATTAATTTAGGCCTTATGGACTTGAATATTTAGTTTTGTTGAGGTTGAAATATGCCCATTAAAATATTACCTGATGTAGATTTTTAAAAATTGTGTCAATAAATAAGATATAATGAAAATAAAAGAAACGTTAACATCCCTTTGATTTTGCGTGCCATGGCTACTACAACAAATGGAAGGGCAATTTCAGAAAAGATAATAAAAAATCAATGTTCTTGAATTAAGATTAACGATCAATTTATGAATTATTGATTAGCTTATACACTAAAAAAGCTTGTTTAATAGCATTAGTACTACGAAAGTTATCAACGCTTTCAGACGATGAGAAATAGTAGAGGGCACATTGTAACTAATTGACAAATTAATTAAATATTTTATGTATTCTTTTTTATAGTGATCTATTTTCTTACTTGTTCCAGATAATAATTGTTACTTTTTGGTCCAGCTGATTACAAGTGTTCCACTTATGCTTTGGTTCATTGCTTTTCGTTGGATGATCCACTGCCACATATATTTAAAGTTAATCGATGATAATATAGCTGGAGAAAAAACAACCTTTTCAGGTACATATCTTTTATTTTAAAAAATATTACAGGTAAATATCATTGCATCTATGACAAGGAAAAGTTTGATTAAGAAGAGGAAGGAGAGACAAAATTGTAATTGAAATATTATTTGATTCGACAATTCTAAAAAAAAAAACTAAAATAGAAAATTTATGGAATGTTACAATCCCTTCAGGAAATAGTACACTTACAGTTTTGATTGTCTTTATTTTTTAATAAGAAGATCGAGTGTAAACCATCGAGACATTAAAATATTCGAGATATATATTTCGTAAAGTGGTTTATGCATTTTTTGTTGCTTCTTATTAAACTTTTATATCATTTTTGTGGTTGATTCATTTTCCTTCGTCAAAACTTAACCAACTACAACCAAAACTATATGGTAGTTAAAAAAAAAAAAAAACATAGCAAATTTTACATATTTTTGTATCGAATAATTAAGCAAGTTGGATTTTCCTATGATTAGTTCAACCTTGTACAAAACCTTAAAAGAGAGAGAGAAAGAAACAAGAACAAGTTACAATAATTAAGACAAAACCAACAACTTGAGTAGGAAATTGAAATGAACTATCCTAAAATACAGAAGCATCAAGGCCCCATTTTCAAGAAAGTGAAACCCTTTTTTTAATTCTACATACAGAAACATTAAGGCCCCATTTTCAAGAAAATGAAACCTTAATAACTTTATAAAATTAAAAAGGGATCACCTTTAATTACATATATTAAGGAAAAGTTAATCATGATTTAAACTTGATTAATTGGGCTCATCACCATTCTGTCTTTGGGCTCCACCATGTCCCTCTGCAACAGTAATAATCTCTAAGTTCTGATCATCTTGAAGAGGTAAAGAGCCAACTGGGTGTATCTCAGTAGTAGTGATTGCTTTGGGCTTTGCATTAGTTGGTAGTTTATCTTCTGTATCTGGCTTGCAGTTCTTGTATACCAAATATAGTATTATTTGGAGTGCTCCAAATATGAACCCCACTATGTTGGGAACCTAAAAAATTAACCAAAATTTAAAGAAAAAAAAAATTGGTAAGTAATAGAGGGAAATAATAAGAGATTAAATCATTTTTTTTTTCGTTTTAATTATTAAATATTAAATCAATTTCAAAATTCTAAAACTTATTATAATTAATCTTTAAAGGGGAATAAGAATATTTTCTTTTTTTTTAGCATTTTCATGCAGTTTTATTGAGAGATTGATGCAATGAAATGGAAGTGATTTTTTTTAAAAATAAAAAAGCATTATTCATCAAGTTAAAATAGAGAAATTACCGCAATATAAAAATCCTTGAGCAGTAAACCATAGAAAAACCACATCACAGCATTGAGTAAGAGGGCAAATGACAATGAGATTGGCATAAACTCTACGCTTTTTGTGCGAATAACCTGTTTCTGCATAGCCATAATATCAATAAATATGTCAATATTTTTGTTTTATTTTGATTAAATTTATAACACTGTGAGCCTATATATCACCTCCCGTTAATATAGTCGTCGGTTTATCACCTTCCCTTTTAATTAAAAAAAAAATTATTCATTAAATATTTTTTTAAAAAATTTTGAATTACTATACTTGGAGATTAATTTGGAACAACTTTCTAAGTTTAGCATCAAATGGCCTATTTATAATTTACACTACTATATACAAATTTGCTTGAATAATAAATCAAAGACAATGTTGAAAAAAAAAATTGACAATAAAGAAAACGGTTTATTAATTTATATACTCTCCGCCAAGCCAAGACCAGTTTATTGCAATATTTTTGGGCTTGGAGGCTCTCCCGCAATTTTTTAAAACATTAGAGACATTTTGGACAAATGCTAAAAATTTCTAAAATGTCTACTTGTAAATATTTAGGGAAATATTTGTGGCATATTCCTTGGAGAACTCTAGAGAATCTGTCACAATCGTAGGATCAAATAAATCACCACCGTTCATTTATGAGGTGGAATAGTATAAATAGGGGTAGAAACTTCATTTGTAAACCATTCAAACAAGAGTTGAGTTTGAATAAATACGAGATTCTCTTACAAAGCTTTCTTACCTTCTTTTGTTCTCTACTTTCCCTATCATCTTCCAACACTTTTCTAAAAACGAGGCTGACTTAGCTTATCCTCTTTTGTTCTCTATTTTCCCAATCATCTTCCAACACTTTTTTAAGCAACGAGGCTGACTTTGCTATGAAGAAGGTAAGGCCGCACGGTCATTATTGAGGGAACAAGTCCGTACTTCAATACTCAAGAATCAGTCCACATCATCCGTATAGAATTTCATCTCATATTTCATATAATATATTTTGTAAAGTGCATAAAATATTTTTTAAAATATATATTTGACGTGAATTATTTTCATTTGTCTTGTATAAGAAATAAAATACGAAATAAAACACTAAATTAGACAAAAAAAAATTCAAAGTGCTCAAGAATAATGACAACGGATTGCTAATTACCATGATGCTTAAAGGCGCAATATACACACTTGCTGACAATGTCACAGATATCCATCCAAGAACCTGAACTCGTTGTGATTCTTTCACCAAAAAGTGGGTAAAAATAAGAATCAAGCCGAACCCAACAAAGTTAAGAAGCAGAAGCAGCTTCAGAGCTAACATCTGCATGCAAAATTAACATGAATCCATTTAGAAAAAAAGAATGCAATCCCAAAAAAATCGACAAAAAAAAATAAGAAAAATAAAAAATATATATTAACTTTATAATGAGTTTTTGATCTTGTTTTTGGGAATTACCCTAGCCTTTTTGGGTGCATAAGAAATGAAAATGGAAATGTAAATGGCCTCTATGAAACAGCCAACGGAGTTGATAGTGATGAGCAGAGTTTCATTTGATTTAAGTGTTGCATAATATATCCATAGCATGGAGCTAAGTAATGCAACCACATATGGCACAGATTGAAACTCTTCAGTTGATTTCTTCTTCAATATCCTGTAAAATGTTGGCCTGTGATATAAATAAATTAAATTTGAATTTTAGTTAGTCGTACATGTCGATTGATACCAACGATCAATAAAAATAAGAGATATATAATGAGCATATATATAGAAAAATAACTTACGCTGGGGCAAGATACACCAAGAACGAAACAAGATTACCTACAAAATTAAGAAATCAATCAATATAATACCATGCACAATCCCATAAAACAATGAAATGTAGCGTATGAAAATATAGAAGTGTCTGTGATTTATCACATTTTTTACGTGTGAAATTGTATTAGAATATATATAAACATACATTTTTTTTAGTGTTGCATAATCTCTCAATATGAAATTTTTGCGTGACACTATGATAGTTAAGTGGCTCCAAGAAAAAAATTGAGGGCATTATTTGTAAACATGAATTACCTAAAATTCCAAAGGTAAATACCATTGGATTTTGAATGCTGAAAAGTGCCATCTCTTCTCTCTCTTCTCTATGTAGCATGCAATAAAAGGGGGGGGGGGGGGGGGCGGTGAATGTAGTAGCTAAAAAAACCAGGGGCTTTGAAGAAGACCCTAGTTCTCTTGAAAGTTTTATGAAGATTTGAGGGTTGAGAAATGGCTATTTATAGAAGATGGATCCAACTTTTGGTGCATAAGTTGTCAATAGTGGCACATATAGAATTCCAAGCCAAGCTCTCAACTGTTGACACATTTTACAGATCAAACACTAGAAAACCGCTTTACTTTGCCACTTTAAATTTTTTTGTTCTAGTTTAATGTTATATTTCATATCTTTACTTTATATATACATAATAAGTGTATAAATATTTTCTTAAATATATATTTAGAATGATTATATACTCTTTGTATGTATCTATGTATCGCAATATAAAATATAACACCAAATTGAAATAAAAGATTCGAAATAAAACTTCGCCACCTCAAACAATCAATCTCAAGGTAACTTACCTACAGAAGTTCTTCGAAGTTAAAATAATTTGGATTGAAAATTCTCTTATTAGCTAATGAAAAAAATATCGGATAATTTCATAAACACAAATCAGTCACACTAGCTAATAAAGGTACTATTTTCCTTTTAATTAAAATTGTTTGTGTCTAGGAATTTTGGCATGAGCCTATATTTGTTTATTAAAATCAAATAAGTACATAGTGAGATAGGTAAAAAAATATTATTATATATAAGAGGCAATAATTATTGTATTTATTGTATTTAAGAGGCAAAATTTTAAGTAAAAAATTGCTACTGCTCTTATGGTAAAAAACACAGCGACCCACTCACTGTAAATGGGGAGCGACATTGAATCCTATGAGTGGGGGCCATGAAACTTACTATATTGATCTTTATCCCCTTATCTTTTATTTTTTTAAAAGAAAAAAGTTAGATCTTATGATTTGATATTAAAAAATTTAAATTTCACTCAATTCTGTACATGTCTCCCAAAAATTTTGGGACATAACTGTTAAGTTTAAGGCAATTTAGATCATAAAATTAATCACTGTGACATCTAATTAATTCATTAGCATAAATAAGCTTTACCTTTGTATTGAGCAATTATTAATGCTCAAGTGGCAAAATGTAATTATTGGATCACCTATTTGCCTAACAACAGATTGATTTTAATTTAATTCACAAGTCTAATTAAGTCCTTTCTTTTTCATTCAAGAAGCTATTCAACGGAGCCAGCACTTTGCCAACTTTGAATATTTTGTAGGGGTTTAATTACTTAACTAATTTACATTCTAAAAGCGACTCTTAATTAATTTATCTAAATCCCTTTTCTTTTCCTTTAAGCCCTCCCCTAGTTATAATTCCCAACACGCCAGATAAGAATTTTTATTATATTTTTTATTGTGTCTTTTATATTAAAAAAATTTGTTCGCAAAACACTTAATTAGGGATGGCAACTATATAAGATTTGGACTAAATTTGACCAAATTTAAGACACATCCCGTCAAAATTTTTGAGGCCCCAATCCACCCCGTACCCAACACGTTAGATGCACTAAATCAAGTTTATTATTTTAAAAATATTAAAAAAATTATTTTTTAAAAATAATATACTATTTTTTAAAAAAGATATATATTTTTTAAAAACTATTACATAAATATATATAAAAATATAAAATAATAAAATTAAATGAGATGAATAAAATGAGTTTGAATTCAACTAATACAAATTCATTTATAATTTAAAAATTCATTTTAAACGAGGCGAATTCATATTTGAAAACGAGTGATTGTGATTTCTACGGTCCAAATTTTATTACAGACTAAAATGGGCACATAAACTGTTGCCAAATCATGACCCTAATCATTCTATTGACTGCCCTAAAAATGTACGGAATATTTCACGCCCAGAGGTCATGTAATGACAGGTTCTCTATGTTTTGTGATATGGTGTCATCAGCAAATGCTATTGCGTTCTATCTCCAAACCTTTTTGACTGTTAAGCTGTCACTTGTGGGATTCAAATATCTGCCTCTTTTACCGACAAGTGGCACCATAATTATTGTGAAAACACCTTCAATGCTTTTGTACCAGAATCTAAGGGCTATTTTTTTGTTGTTTATGGGGAAAATTTTTATATATAGAATTCATACCATGTTAGCAGTTGAATAATATTTTTCAATTTCATAAAGTTATAAGGTTTTTAAAAATTTATAAAATATCATAAAGTGTTTGATAAAAAATTTAGATAAAATTGCATTTTTGATCTTATATTGAATTATTTTTAATTTTTAATTTTTAATTTTTAATTCATAATTTTGGTCCATTATCTTTCACTCAATAGCAATTTAAGTCATTTTAGCCGGAAATAATAAAATTTTAATTGAAAATTTTAAATTTTGGAAATTTTTGAGGAAAATTGATGATTTTTTGATAATATGACGGCCAATTAGATAAAAATATGTTTACATAGATAAAGTATATAAAATTTATTGGGGTCTTTAAAATGCTACACCTGATGATATACTGGACGAGTGGATGATTAATAAGTATTTTATTTTTAAAAAAAATAGAACACTTATCAATCATTCAAGTACGCATTAAATAATATATCGGGTGTAACATATACTACACCAATTTGATGGTAGTGTGGAGTTCAAACCTACGCCGATCAAAGCCGAAATTTTTTTTATCCCACTTATTTCACCACATGAACCATTAACTATATGTGTAGTTATGCTTATAAGCTTTTATAAGAACAAAATCAAGAGTGGTCATTATTTTCTTGTTCTAATGCAATGCAAATTAACTACTTATATATTTTATATATAAATTAGTTATTTAAAATTATTTATATAACTATGTTAAATATTTTTTATGAATACAACAAATATATTATATATTTTATTCATAATTACTTATTAAAAACATTTAATATATCAATAAGATTTTTAGATATGAATATTTTTTATGAATACAATATATAGTATATATTGTATTCATAATTACTTGTTTATAAATATTAATAGATATTAAATATTTAAAAATATTTAATATCTATTAATATTTATAAATAAAATAGTTAATATATTTTTATGTAACTATTGGATTTGCAGTGCAATAGAACAAGAAGATGAAGACCACAATTGATTTTCTTTATCTAAAAGCTTATAAGCAAAATTGCATGTACTATTGATGGTATAAGTGGTAAAAGAAATAGGATGGAAATTTTTTTTATCTTGATTGGCGTATGTTCAAACCCCATTTACAATAAATTTTATATATTTTATTCATAAAAATATATTTTTATTTAGTTAACAGTCATATCAATATCACGTCATCACCATATCATCAATTTTCTCATAAAGGTTAAAGTTGAATTAAGTCAATTTAGAGGACCAAAAATATAATTTTATTAAAATTTTAGGAAATGAGCTTATAAGGTCCTTAAAAAATCTTATAAGACATTTAAATACTTATAACATATCATAAAATGTTTGATAAAAAAAATTAGAAGATGAACTTCTAAGCTCCAATATAAGATAATAAAATTTTATAAGCACCGTTAAAAAAGTGAGTTTCTAACTTATTTTCTAAACTTATAAATAATTTATAGTTTTGGGCCATATTACTTCTGGAAGTATTATTACTTACAACATTTTGTGAGTTTCATTATCTTATATCATTCGAACTTTTCAAGAGCCTATTTTTAAAATAAGATACATCAACTTAAAAGTTTTAAAAATATATTATATAAAATATAAGAACTTATAAAATATTTTAAATAACCACCTCTAAATCTCCGACTGAGAATCCATCGTACCTAACGTATCTTAATCACCAATTACGCATAAAGTTATAGTTAACCTCGTTTACACCATTCTTTGGCATCCAATATTAAAAGCGTCCTTTACTTTTTATATGAAAATCAATCACAACTATGCCATCTGTCGATCAAAAAAGCTATGCTTAGATCATACTTTTGACAAGTAGGTAGAAAGTTGGAAGTGGACTAGTTAATTAGGGGGGGTAAGATTACCTTTATTAGTGTATCTCTAATCATTAATTATAATAATAAGCAGTAAGTAGATAAATTAAATACATATTAGCTACTTTCAATCTACTTACGAATTACAAATGGGTTATTATAAAGTAGGATATTATAAATATGGGATCATAGTTTAAATTAATTTGGGTTCGTGCATGTTAGATGTGATCTTGAAGATTATATTATTTGTTAATTGATTGTGACCCTTGGATATTTTGTAGTGGTCTTCTTGAATAGACTAAATTTTTTTTCTGGTTTATTGGAAGAATTGGTTGTTTTTTAATTCATTTATGTGTTAGTGATGGACAGATACGAGGAACACAAATATGATATGGTACGGTATGGATACCAGATCAGGATAAGAAAATAAAATATTAGTGATAAAATGTTAAGTAATTGTAAAAAAATATTAATTTTTATTAGTTTATGAGAGTTATTATTATTATAAAATAGTAATTATCTATATTATTTAATATATATTATTTGCAATGATTTTTATATTATTACTTAATATTTTTTAGTAATATTTGTAATTTTGACAAATAATCATCATTAAAAATAGGGATGAGCAACAGGGTGGATTTAAACACGAACCCGCCTTATATCCGTCCCGTTTTGAGCATATTTTAACAGTAGAAATAGATTTAGATTGGGTCATGAATTTTTTTATTTTCAAAATCGATCAAGAATCGACCCATTTAAATTTTTATTTTTTGAAAAATTTGTTATATGTGTTTATATGTTTTTTTAGTATTTTTAAAAAAATATATTTTTAAATATTTTTTAAATTATAAAGTAAGTTTAACGGAATTTATAGTGTACATGTCAAGTTTAGCTCTAAATTTGAGATAGGTCAAAATTTAAATTTTTAAAAATTTTAGAGGGTAATCTCCTAGTCACGCAAATCCAAATTCTTAATCTAAAACAATATTTACCGTAGACTACTTGACTCGTTAGTCTGTGATTTGATTGTCTTTAGTCTGATGCTTGTAGGGCTTATCCCTAGTTGTACTTTGTATTATTTTGAGTTTATATAATTCACCTTATTCAATACATATATACACAAATATATTATATTATATTAAACAGTTATATACATATATATATATAATTAGAGTCTCTTTGTTGCTTCTACTATATTAAGAAGAAAAAAATGCTAGTGATAAGATATTAAGTGACAATATAATTATTATAAATATTAATTAACAATAATTTTGTTTTATCAATAAATTCATTTAGCAATTTTTACTATTTATTAATTTCTCACGTTACGATGTATAAATTGACAATAATTTTTGAAATGTTAATCGAGTTTATTATGAAAGTGCTTAAGAAACATGGTGAAAATAAATGAATCCACGATTATTAAAATGTCATTGTTATATGCAAAAATTAAAATCACTTGCGAATAGGGTGAAAACTCAATCCACGAATAAATAACGGAAGCAAACGCACAACAAAATATGTATAAATGAATTGTTTAAAAATTTAAAATAAACGGCTTATTCTTATAATTTTTCTTATAGATAAGTTTGATGTGTTTGTCAAATACAAAAGGTTATGTTCTTAAAAGTCTAATTGCTCAATTTGAACATATTTTTTTAATTATCCATAAAAGTTTCACGATATTATATTGCAGAAACATGATAGTTGCATTTTGATATAATAGTGATAAGTTTTGCACCATGTTTTTTTTTTTTTTTTTTCTTAAGTGAAATTGTGAAATATATCAGCATATGGCATATCTAATAATAAACTTATAATAATTAATTAATAGTTTATGAATACCAACTATTAATAATTATTTGCTATAGAAATAAACAAATGGCCACATACGAGATTGAAACCCAAAATCTCAAAATTTTGAAACCTTAATTTTGTGATTTGAGCTCAATTTCATTGGCTTTCCACCTTGCTTTTTTCAGACAATTTCGACCAAGAACTCAACATGCTAAAAGACTAATTAACCATTTCCCTATATTACAGTTAAAAACAAAATAACTACCTTTTTTTTCCAGCAAAATTATTACCTAAAAAGGACTATACTATGATTAACTGAACTAAAATAAAAGCAATATATATATATATATGTATTTTTGGGTTGGGGCGGGGGAAATTGAAAAATAATTTTCACTGAAACGCTGTGTTAACCATGATCTTTGTGATATTATGATACAAATATATTATTTTAGATGGTTGAATGTGTTTCAATTATTATATTCAGATTTTAAATTTATTAAGTACAAATATTAATATTTATACTTAATGGATATTGAACTTGGGGAGTAATTCATTAAATAAGTCTAAATAACAATAGTGAACAGAAGGTTCTATGGTGTAGTGGTTAGCACTCTGGACTTTGAATCCAGCGACCTGGGTTCGACTCCCGGTAGGACCTTATGTTTTTAAATTTACATCTGATTTCCAACGGACCATAATCATTCGGAAATTTTTTCTTTTTAAAATATAGCCCAACAGGAGCCCAATCCAAAATCATTTGGGCCGCCCACAACTCATTCTTCACAACCATATATAACCATAAGTTTTTAACCTTTTTGCGATTGAGAATTTCAAGAATTTATTTCCTCTAAAGCAAAGCTCCAATTTTTTTAAAATATTAGAACAATAATAATCTTTATTTACAAACAAAAATGCCACTTGGGGCAAAAAAAAAAAAAAAAAAGAAGGGCGAAACAGTATAGGAATTGAGTGTCACCATCGCGCGTTTGACCTATCAACAACCCAAATGTTTGATCTGACACAAATGCCCCCAAATTTTTAAAATTTTATGAATATAATTTTAAAAATAATATTATTAAAACTTTCTAAAAAATATTTTTTTTAAAAAAATAATATCACATAAATGCATTTATAATAAATTAAAAAATAAATAACAAATTAAACGGAGCAAGTTGAAAAATAAAAAAACAAGACTCACTTTGAGCTCGTTTATAATTTTAAAAAATTCATTCTAAACAAAACATATAATTTTAAACATATCTCATTATTATCTACACATGCCTCCATTAAGTCTACCAATAATGTAATAAAGTGCATGATGCATCCGACCTCACTATAAATACTACCACTAATAACAAGAAATGTGCACTTTTTACACACATTAATTACACTTCAAAGCGATTTCATTTAATTCCTCCATCTCCTCTACTTAAAGATTTTTAAATAAAAGTTACGATGAGTCTATAATTTCAAAGTTTATTCACAAAATAAATTTTAAAATTTCCACAACGACACACCTAAACAGTTGGATCAATTTCATAATTTTTTTTAGATTATACTTAATGAACTAATATTAGTTTATTATACTAAGATGAAAGACCCTCTTTTGCTTACCTTCAAGTTAAGACCAATATTTGCAACAACGCGCTTTTAGGTGTAAACTTTATTACACCTCTTTCCATTCCAAGAATTAGGCCAAGTTTCATTGTTTAAGTAAAATATGTGCATTCATACATAAAATTTGTCAATTTTATTTTGGCCAACCTAATTATTATTTACTTTTATTTTTTTTATCTTACATTCTATACAGCTCAGATTTGCTGTTGAAACTTGTTAGATTAGAAAGTCCAGGTTTAATGTTTTCTTTATGTAATTAAAAACACATTCTTTTGTTCATGCATCTTCTCAATCTCCACAAACGAATAAAAGTTGTAAGACTTCTTCTTCCTTCTTTTTTTTTTTTTTTTCTAATTAGTAAAAGTCCACGAAGTACAATTATGGAATTTAGCCAAAAAACAAAATATGAAAAATATATAAAGAAAAAAAAAAGAAGACCCCCTTTTTCAATTTGGATCTTTATTAAAATTTTATATTATATTTTGTATTTCATATTATATATGCTATGACTAATTTTAAGTATAAATTTAAAAAGATATTTTATATATATGGCCGAACTATGATATAAAATATAAAATATAATATAAAATTACAATAAAAATTAAGATTGGCGTTTTACCAAATTTTGATATAGTATGACATGGCAATGATAATATTTCTTTGAAAACTATATTTGTTTAAGGTTAAGCTCTTGCCCAAATATTATCAATTAATCGTGAACTGGCTTTAAATCAGACTTATTTAAAATATATTATATTTGGTCTAAATAAGTCACATCCAATCATAATATATTTAGTGCTCTTAAGTTTTTCACAACTTAAAAAGCAACATAAAAATAATTTCTTCAATGTCAATTTATGTACCCGGACATGTAATTTCAACTTCTTGGAGGATAAGTGCTCTGGAAGAATATTGAAAAATTATGGATTCATGAATTTTTTTTATTAAAAAAAAATTGGAAATCAAACAAGCCAATTGCACCTTATGGAACAAAATCAAAGTTAAAAGACATGTGGGCTTTGGTATACGATGTTGCCAATTATAATTTGAACTTAAAAAGATTTAAGAGGTTGAGTCCAAATGATTCAACTTAAAGGACTTAGGAGACATACGCTGGAATTATATTGAAATCTAATTATTTTTTAAATAATTATAAATATCTCATGTTTTTTCAATTTTATGTACGTTTTTCAATTCTCAACTTATTATCACTTGATTATAATTTGAATGTAAAAGGATTTTCATCGAAATGATTAAAAATAGTAATGAGTTGAGTTTAAATTTACATATAATTTACTTGGGGCGGACTTTTATTATTATAAACTGATGTAGTGTGGGTCCTGAATTTTTATTTTCAAACTTGTTTCGTCTCAAACCTATCCTATTTAATTTTTTTATTTTTTAAGTTTTATTATATATATTTTAGAAAGTTTAACTATAATTTTTTTTAAAAAAATAATTTTTAATATTTTTAAAATAATTAAACTAATCTAACCCGTCAATTTCGAATCTAGATCATAAATTTTTTTATCGGGATGGATCTCGAGTTTAGTTAAACTCACTCCGTTACCATACCTAATAACAACTCCAGTGTTATAATGATTTATGTCTCACAAACAATAGTCATATAAGAGTTGATAGTTCGCGAATAGTTTATTTTCGTTGATTGAACAAACATCACCGTATCTTTATATATATTATACTATGGTGAAATAGGGTTTGTAAAAGTAAAATTATTCTTCAAGGTCATCTTTGCGCCCAAAAATTTTTACTTTTCTTTTTCATTCTTATCTTCCACATACAGGTAGATACCTTGGAAAAGATTACACTCTAAGCAAGATTGAGAAGAATCAAACGCCTATTTGTATGGGTTATTACCTGCATTTGCTACTTTCCTATATAAACTATTTTCCATGGCCAATTTTTGTTTTTGTTTTTTAGTTTTTGAAAAAAAAAAAAAAAGAAATATGTTTTCGACCTATTAAATACTATTTGTTAATTTGTCCACTAGACCTACCAAATAAATTTTATTCACGTGAAGAATTAGTCATAGCCCACCAGCCAATTAACCACTCCGTTATGTTAAGCATCAAACCTTTTCTTAATTTCCGTAACTATAAAAAATAATTTTGTGTAAATGTAACACTTTTTTCCAAGTTATACTTTATTCTTGACTCTAAAAATTGACAATTTACAAGGTTTAAACATTTGAAAAGTCGGATTCTTTGGCTTTCTTTTGACAAAGTTTTTTTTTCCTTCCCGGATGAAAAATGTGTTTGAAATTAAGATTTTGAAAAAATATATTTTTATTCTATTAAAATACTTGTTAATTATTTTTCAAAAAAATGATTATATATTCTTCTATACTCCTACAGTCCTACAGTCCTACTACCTATAATAAAAACGACATAGATAAGATTGAAAATATCTCGCAATATCCATAAAATAATATTGATAAAAATATATAAGTTGAAAATATTTTTCAAAATTTATGACATTATTTTTTTCTGACAAAATATTCAAACACATTGGCTTGTTTGGATTTTTTGGGGGGTAAAGAGTTTTCTTTCATGAGAATCAAACATTGTTTGTTTTTCTCGTTCTTCCAAAATAATTATTTTTTTTCAAAATAAAATAAGATCCATCATATATTAATATCATTATATTTTTTAATTTCATATTATCATAAATTCATAAATAGATATCTTTTTTTATATTAAAAAATATAATATATAACATTAAAAAAAAAATAATGAGATAAGTTTGCAGTAAAAAATGTCTTGCCTAAAATACAAACCAAATATTACATTCCTTAATAAATTTCTTCCCCTCAAAACACTTCCCTCAAAAACTCCCAAAACAAAACCAAATATTATCATTCTTATTCTCCACACATTCCTCAATCTCATCACTCAAAATACATTCTCATATTTTGTCCAGAATGGCAAAATTAACACCAAACAAAGCCTTAATTCGTTAATTAAAACAACATAAATTAGCTTTCATTTGTTTGGAGTGGAGACATAATACTAATATCCTAAAGAAATCAAACCCATTATTTTGAGACATAAATGAGATAAAAAATAAATTCATGTGTCTGAAAATTGGAATTGACATAATCCTATGATTAGTAATTAAATATCAAAATAATCGAACTTTTGGGTGCTAAATGAAATAAATAGTCTTTTTATGTTTGGAATCAACATAATACTATTAATCTGAGAATAATATATTAAAGGTCAAAATTGTCCAAATAAATAATTCTTCCTCTAAGAGTCATATACTTGTTATATATTGTGGTTTACCCCATTGTTTTATTTTAACTAGTTCCGACTCGCCCTGGCACCGACCCAACGGCGGGGTTGATCACCGGAATCTGACGCAATCATCCCGGCGGCTGATCATTCTGTCAAAGTCAAACCCCGCACACAGTGGACCTACAACTTGATGTAAATAAACGACTTTCTTAGAGTTGTACTATTCATACATAAATGTTTTCGGTTCCATTCTTTCCTCTCTGCTGACTTTGCCTACTACGCTTAATTATTCCACACTATCATTTCATTTCATTTTCTTTTGTTTAGAGAGAGAAAGAGAGGATATATTTTGTTAGAAAAGAAGATTATTAGGGAGAGAGCGATGCATTCAGTGGCGCCGCCGGAGTCCCAGGGTGGCGCTGTCGAGGGTGCGGCGGAGGTGGTCCGGACATACCGGGCTTGGGAGGGCAGTAATGTAACTTCGATGACTTGTTGCCTTTTATCTGCTTTTATGTGAAAAATTTAATGGGTTCTTGTTATTTGGGGAAAATAGTTATTTACTTTGAGGTTGAAGATTTTAATCAGGGTCTTGAATTAAGCTTTAACTTTTCTTTGATCATTTTTCGGAGTTTGTTATTAAAGCTTAATGGGAGAGTTATAATCTGGAAATGTGGTCTTGACTTCTGAATTAGTTTGAAATATGGTCAAATTTAAGTTTTTTAGAGGAAATTTAATTTAACATGCCTTTTTTTTTTTCAATTTTTTTTTGAAGCAGCTCTCTATCAAGTTATTTTAGGGGGGGAAAAACCAATTTTAGCAAGGTAGAAGAAATGTTAGCTTGTTACTTTCTCTTTTAAGTATACTTATCTTCAATGATCGGAGCAAGATATTGTTGTTTTTCTTGAATGTGCTCATGACCAGAATTGAATTCGAAAGAAAATTTATGGTTTGATGATGGAGTCTCCCAAAGTGTCTTATTATCGGATTTTGCATGTAAATTTTGGAGAAAAATTGCTGTTACTACCCTGTCGAAGTCTTAGTTCTCTTTCTGTCTTGATGAGAGTTACATAAAGCATTGTTGTTACTCTTCCTAAAGTTGGTTATTTGCCTATTTCCTTGCAGAAATTCTGTCTTGGAGGAAGGTTCATTTTCGGGCCTGATGTAAGATCAGTCTTTCTGACAATATTTCTCATAGTTGCTCCTGCTGCCATTTTCTGCGTGTTTGTTGCAAGAAAACTGATGGATGATTTTTCTGGTGATTGGGGGATTGCAATTATGGTTGTATTTATTGTTTTCACACTATATGTAAGTCCTATTTCCTACTTTCAAGCCTTAGGTTCGTCTCAAATGGTTCTGTGACCCAGCCATCCAGTTGTTAAATTAGGTTGAGATTTCTCTGATCTTATTTACTTTGAACAATTTGAATTTCTCGCTGAGAAGTGAATTTTAAGTTATTGCTTATGTAAGCATGTGATTGATCTTTTGATTATCATCTACCTTTCCTTTTCTCAGAATAGTATGTGCGCGAGTTCTAAGAGTCTGAATAAGAACTAGTAAATTCTGATATTATGATCATCAATGCTGATGTATGGCAAACCTGAGAGAAAAAGTTGGAGTTCATGCTGTATGATGTGATCTTCTTAACAGTAATTATGGAAATTGTTGACATGCTATGTTTAGTTTGATTCTAGTGATATAATTGGGGAACTGTTTCTCTAGCTGTTAATTGTTATTTGGTTTCTTCACAATGCTCTAGAAACAACCTGCATTTTCTTGTTCTTTTCCTTGAATCTACTCACCCACCTTCCTGCTTCTGTGACCCCCTTCCTCCAAGCAGATCCTTCCTGAAATCTTGTGAGTTTTTTCTCAACAGCATGAATGAACCTACTTTTTTTTTTGGGCCTCCAATTCTATTCTACATTGGTATCTCGTTTCTACATCATTTCATTTATTAGGTGCCTACTTGCTGAATTATCCTTGGAGGTTCATAAGTTGCCTTGAAGAGAAGACTGGGGAGGAGTGGTAAAAATTGAAGAATTCTTGAAATCTCACATTTTCCATATCATTGGCAAGTGTTGGTGTTGAAGGCTGTTCTAAAATAAACTGGGTAGAAGGAACTTCCCATGTGACTAAAGAAATGGAGTAAATTTGGGTAAAATTTGACTACTACATGAGGACGAGAAAATGATGACGTAGACATGGGCTGTCCTTGAATGAGAAAAAGTTGTTAGATAAGTTAAGAGGAGAGATTCGGACTACAGACAAGGTTTGATGTATAATATACAACATAAAGTTTGGATTATGTTTGTCATGTAGAAGTCCATTCTGTGGGGAAATATATAGTAATTACTGGGAAGCAACATAATGTTTGGATTAATGAGCAGGACATATTCTGAAAAAAATTGGTAGCCCTACCAAAGTAACACCTGATTGTAATCTTTAAGTATGTTCTGATAAAAAAATTAAAGTAGGGTTACTTAATTACTTTCTGTATTCTGTGTATTTAGGGTACAAGAGAAGTGCACAATTAACATTTGGCAATTGTATGTGCTTTTCTAGGTGTTAGTGCTTCTTCTATTGACTTCTGGAAGGGATCCTGGTATTATTCCTCGCAATGCTTACCCTCCAGAACCAGAAAGTTATGAAAATAGTATGGAATTTGGGCCTGGCCAAACGTCTCGCTTGCCTCGGACAAAAGATGTTGTAATTAATGGAATAAATGTGAAAGTCAAATACTGTGACACTTGTATGCTATATAGGCCTCCACGTTGTTCACATTGTTCAATTTGTGACAACTGTGTGGAACGATTTGACCATCATTGTCCCTGGGTTGGACAATGTATCGGATTGGTAAGTATTGCTTTTGAATTGCTGCACTTTTTTTATGTTTTGAAATTAAACCTGCATGAAAAGCTCTTCCCAAAACTCTCTTTCGGAACTTTGGAGCTACCCACTATATCTATTATTTTAAGTCATGGCAATTAGAAGTGTATTTGGAGAGTAATACTTATATATGTTACAACAAAGTTGGCAACATGAGGATGTAAAGAAAAGGTGCCAATTCTGAGATAGTTATAGAAGAGCATGGTTTCTTGTTGTCTATATCCCTTGATGCATGATTTTCTTTGTGATCATGTCACGGGTATACTGAGACATGTTTGACTCTTGATTTTGAACTGAAATTCCTAATTTAGAGCATCAGAACTTGATTGAACTTTCCTTGTACTCTTGTTTAAACAAGTACCATTTTGAATAGAAAAGTACTTGAAGTCAATGTTGAAGTACACCTGAATTCACAATATCTGACACCTGTGTGTACAGATCACCTGCAAGAAGTTAGAGCGTAGCTGCTTTGTTCACTTGTTTTAGAACTTTTTTCCAGCGCCTTGTTTTTAAATGCATGTTTGTAACTAATTCTGCTCGCCAATCTATCTTTCTAAACATATGTACAATGATCAAGAAAGATGTGATTCTTTGTTGTATTTAAACCATTTCTTGATTTTGGGTGCAGAGAAACTATCGGTTCTTTTTCATGTTTGTCTTCTCAACAACGCTTCTTTGCTTATATGTTCATGGGTTTTGCTGGGTCTACATTAAAAGGATAATGGATAGTGAGAAGACCTCAATATGGAAAGCAATGACTAAAACACCTGCCTCCATCGTGCTTATTATTTATACTTTTCTAGCACTCTGGTTTGTGGGCGGGCTGTCAGTCTTCCATCTCTACCTCATCAGTACAAATCAGGTAACACGATGATCATTGATTTTCTGGGATATCTTTTTCATTTAACATAATTTCTTTCCTTTTCTTTTAATTTCTTTCTGTTCATATATCTGATACCTTGTTGCGTTGAAATTTGAATAAGCAGCGAGATGAAATTTACTGATAGTCTCGCCAAAAATAATCTAGTTTTTCATTGTTGTAACATTTTTTATGAATATTTGAAATCTCTCAAATAGAACTCAATATTTTTCATAAGAAACTATTTTTCCTTAATATTTGTTATTATTTTGTGAGTGGCAATATGTATAGGGAAGAATATCCTCAATTTTACTTGCATTTGAATAAAATTATAAGTGAAGTTAAACACTATACACTAAATTTTTAATTTTTGTACCAAAAGATCATTGAATACCTTAGGTGATTTTTGATATTATCACATGCAAATGCCTTGTACCGATACAGTAATGTTACCAGTATATTCCCCAACTAGTTGCGATTTTTGTTGGATGATTATGAGATTTCATCATTTTTTTCCCAACTATCTCTAAGTAAATCCCGTGGTAAATGAATAATACTCGAGTCACAAATTTGTTACTCTATGCTCTGGATATGTCTTGTGTGGATTTTCAAACATGGGTTTTTTCTTCATTGCAGTCAACTTATGAGAATTTTAGATATCAATACAGCAGGCGTGCCAACCCCTATAATAAAGGAATAGTTCGAAACTTCATGGAGATATTCTGCAGTAGTATTCCTGCATCCAAGAACAATTTCCGGGCAAAGGTGCAGAAAAGATCTACGATGCCATCTCACTCAGTGGGTGCTGGTTTTGTTAGCACAAACTTAGTAAATGCAAAAGAGGAGCAAGGGAAGGCAATTTGGGACGAGCCTTTTGACAGAGTCCTCGCAATAGGTTCCAATAGGATCTCTCTTGCCAATGGTAATAATATGACAGAAAATCAGCAATAGCAATTGAGTGATGTAAAGTAAACAGGGAAAAGAGAGGAAAGAGCGAGAAAAAAGGAGCAATGATGAAAGAAACTGCCAACAGCACTGACATGTGCTAATGCGTGTATATGTAGTTCCTTTGATAGAACTTGATTTTGTGATTCTTCAAAATGAAAGTGTGCCTATGGTTTTCTCAACCTCTCGCTATCTATCTCTCTCCCCAACACACTAAGCCAAGTGCAAAATACGATTAGTCTCTTGATCAATTACTAATTGACAATTTCACAAAACCTCAAAAAATGGGCATATTAGTAATTAGTACTTGAATGCCGCAAACAAGAGCACATGAATTTCAGAAATACTAGTGTAACTTCTCCTAATGCAAAGAAATACTAGTGTGTAACTTCTCCTAATGCAAAGAAATACTAGTGTGTAACTTCAATGTTAATAGTACACTTTTGATATAAGATCTCAGAAACCTTCTTCAGACTCCAAAGAACGTTTTGCCTACTTTATTGCTGGAGACGTTTCATGATGAGAAGAGACATATCCATGTAGCGTTGAGCACAGTTGGTGAGACAAGTAGATTCACTAGAACTGAACTTGCTCCCAGGAGTACCAGTGATGCATTTGTCCCAGCAAGCGGCTGTAAGCTTTCCAATCATTTCATTCACCATAGCTTTTTGTTTTTCTTGCTGTAAAGATTCAGAAATGAAAACAAATGTTACTAGAAAGCCCTTAGCAAGCCAAAATTTATAGAGAATTAACAAATAACTCCATGCTCTTGTACAAACTTTCTCAAATACCATGATAAGTTAATACACTAAAGAAATAGATTCAATTATACAAATCGATGATTATGTTGAGCAGGAAAGCATAGTATAATCATAATAGTAGAACAGTCTTTCCTAGCAATGTGACAAAACACGAGCATATAAAATAAAAACAATGATTCAGAAAGTGTATATTAGAATCTGACAGTAAAAATCTTCAACAATTGAACCAATCCATCACAATTTCTTTCGTATAAACCTTAAAAGTACTATAATGTTCAACTCTAGCATCTTTATAGCTTCACACATTAATGGCACATTTAAGTAAAAATTCCATACCGTCCATAATACAGCCAAAATCATCCATTCAAGGGCAATTTATTTACACTTGGCATGAAATTAGTTGTATGTTGCCACAGAAACCATGGGGTAGAATTTCCCAACAGTATGTACTTCAAATCAGGGACAGTCTATAGGCAGAGTTGGAGATATATATAACAGAAGTTATGAGCAATTTGATTTGGTGGAAGTTTCTCAAGAAGATCGGCACTGATTTATGTTTTAGTACCATCATTTCGCAAAGAAATTTAAAATGCTAAAGTACCAAGTCCTCAATGATTTTTTCTATTTGACAATATTATATTTTATTCCTGTTGTCCACTGTCCTTAACATAATACAATTAATTACTTCTAAAAGGGAAGTGTAACTCGAACATTCTTTAGTCATGGATTGCATTCTCTTGGTTCAGTATACTCAAGGATCTGATCTCCATAACTCTTTACTTGAGGATAACCATAAACAAAAAGAGAAATAAAGTGATCAAAGAATAATAAGAGGCTAAAACCAAAGAATAAAAGTGAGAGACTTGGAACTGTAGAATATCTACAGTGTTAGAAGGCTACAGGAGCAGGAACAGCTAATGTTTTTAAATAATAAAGCCAGCACCTCCCTTATACATGTAAGATGATGGTTTCTAAGCAGATCAGGGAGAAAATGGTTTAACTGGACTAGCAGAACCTTTTCTTGTTGCGCAAGATCCTAATTTAAAGGGCAATCCGTTGAAGTCTGGAAACCTCATCAACATCCATGGGACCAATACACCTAGACCCAAAAGGCTGATAAGATGTTTGGACATCTAAATTTTCAATTACACCGAGCTGGCTGTACAAGCATAAGACAGACTACACAGAGGATAAACCTCATATTGTGGCACTAATCTATCACTTATAAGCCAATTACACAAATATGCTGAGCCAAAATCTCACATCAAGAACTTCATTGTTCCCACCAGTCCAATCAGTCAGTGTTGCAGTGGAAGCAAAATATATTAACAGCTAAATCAAACTACTACTCCTAAGCTCAAAACAATGGAAATACAAATATTATAAAATTGGTTGCAATTAGCAAGCAGGTAATACGGCCGTATCGCATAGAAAAGTTCTCTCAACGTATTACTTCGACCTTTTCCAACCCAAAATTCACAAAAGGAGGAAAAAGGAAATTGTTCACACTAAACAACTCATTCTATAGCCCCTAAACTATTTCATCATAAATTTGATCAGTTTCTCTTCACAAAATACTTCACACAATTTTTCAGTTCATACAACAAGAAAATGAAAAATAAAAATAAAATAAAGAAGAAAATCCTTTCTCGAATTTCCTCCCCCACATGGAATCTAACAATCGAATCCTAAAATTGAAGAACATCAAATCAGGACTAAGAAAAACATAAACATATGCAACAGTATAACCGAACAGAAACATCGAAAAATAGTTAGAATTACTTACATTAATAAAATGCTGCAATTCAGGGGAGTTAAGCGATGAAGAATCCATTGAAGACGAGAGAATTTCTTGCGATAAGAACTTCACAAGAAAGACCAGAAGAACCCTAGCAAAACCCGCTTAAAAGGGTAGAGAAAATGGAAGATTGTATCAGATATGTGGGCTTGGACCAGAGGAGATTGGATTGACATATGGGCTTGAGCCCGATAATATTTATTTATTAATGGGCTGTCACTTGAAACATTGAAAATGGGCCAGATAATGGGGTTTTTTAATAAATTATTATAATCTAATAAAATATTTATTAGAAAATCGTAAAATGCATAGTAATCAAACTTTATGACAAAGCGTTATGAATTTACGCTATGAAACACTTTGAATTGAAAGCATTACACAGTATAACGCTTTCAATTGTTGTTTAATTTTTTTTATTTTTTTTTAAATTTAAGTAATTTAATTTCACACATATATATAATTATTAATTAAAATATGTCAATTATGTACAACTTATTCATATTATGTGTATTTAACATTTTGTGTAATTATATTATTACGCATGTCAATATAAAAGTTTTAAATTTTAAATAAATTTTAAATAATGGTTAAAAAAAATTATTATATAAATGAATAGAGTAATCAAATTAGAAATATTATATACTGTAATCAGTAATACCCGCCAGTACCATAATCATACGATCGCTTATTCTTATGTTATCTAACTCTCTCTTTCCCAGTTTGTGCAACAATATTAAAATATTGTGACATCATCTCAATTTGTGAATCATTATCTATATATGTATTATGATGACTCAATGAAAAGGTATCATGAGTAGAATCTCGATACATCGATGTCATTGTAGAAAATGAAATAGGAGAAATATTGAACTCCGAACGTGATGATACATTTTCAGGTGTTAATCCCAAATCAAGATCAAGTTGTACTTGTGAGTACTTATTTATTGTGGGATTGTAAGGAGTGAAAGAAGAATAATCATCTGATACCAGGACTGGTTGATAAACGTCATCAGGAGAGACATGCATATAGAAGGCCCGACTACATCTGCTACTGGAGGGTAGTGATATGATGTTGAAGCATGGCCGGTGAAAGAAGGTATCTGAGTCCGACTAGTGGTATTACGTTCTACTAAGCGACTAGACCTCTCACTATAACTTCTCCTCCTTATCCTATCTGTCCTAATTTGTGTAACATCTGATGGTTGTGGTTATTCTGAGGGCATTTGTCGAGGTAAATCTCAACTAACGAGGAGGGTGGCAGCCTTTTCACAAATAGAAATATATCGCTCAAATAATGAATTAGCCACACTCAAATCCTCCAGAGGCTTCACCCGAGCACTTATGCTAAGAGAAGTCAATTGACCAGCCTGAAATACATATAAAAAATCACAATATAAATATATAGCATAAAAAACTACTATGTTTGCATACTACATATTTGCACCACATATTTGGTTTGCTATGTTTGCATACTACTTTCCGTAGATTCGGCGTCTCTCAACCACACAATATTCTCGCATTGCCAAATAGATGAAAAAATCTTTAACTGCAGAAATCAAGTGCTTCTTATCTTAAAAATAATACACAAATTAAGAACCCCTTTATTCGAATCATAAAACTTACCCAAGCCCCAGTTGAAATATGAATGAAGTCTGCATATATCTCTAGATATGTAGTAGAGATGAATGAGATTAATGGATGAAGTATGTGTTTATTTGAGGTGGAGGGTATTGGTCCATTAATTGGGAGATCATGTTGTGATGATGTTTCCTGACCATGTGATGATAATGTATTCAACATTATGTCAACATCAATATTATCCTCATTATCATCAAGAATTGGATGTTTAACCTCGTCTGGTTCAAAATCACTAGGTATATTGGTGCCAAAACTATCTACTATTGGGTCATTTGCATCATTCTTCATGTTCGCATTAGTAGCATCAAGTTCAGCATAACTACAATTTTCATTATTATGATGATCATGACTAGAGATTGACCCATTTGCAAACATGTCATGAATCTCAATATTTGTCAACCTTTCTGTCACCATAGGTACATCATGAACATACTTCGTGTATGCATTATTAGTTTCTCTCATGCTACTTGATTCAATATTGTACTTCCTAATACTGAAATTTATTTGAGCAGAGGCAGAAGCACCTGCACACAGGTCATCAGTCCCAACAGTTGATATTCCTTATGTCACCATAGAAAGATCCACTATATTGTTTGGGCTAAAAGGGACATCAAGCCTTATTCTTGATTCATCATCATCTCTGCAAGAGGACCACTATGTTGAATTTGTTCATTCTCAATATAAATATCCATATTATCAATTTCAGCCTCTGGATCCAAGAAAAACCCTAGACTCTCATCGTTAATTATTTCTACAATTGATTCTTTTATCCATTCTATGTACACTTGTGAAAATTTAACAAACACTTGTAATGCGAATTGATTGTTATTAATGCGGGTCTGCTCATACAATTTTGACAATAATTTTGAAAAATTTGTTGCGCGGGAAATTCTCATGTATGCAATTGGAAGATGGTTATATGTCATAGACCAAGACTCTTGTGACTCTTGACCTCCTACATATACCATAATTGTAATTTTTATTTGAGGTGTCATATCTTCAAAAAATAAATGCAATTATTCGTTAGTTAATAATAATTGAAACAATTATTCATTTAGAATTATTATATCTGTAATGGCGATTTTAAAATAATTATTTTTTAAATTTATTTAATAGACATATTTATCTATTTTTATATTAATAATACATTATATTTTTTATATAATTTAAATTTTCAACATATATTTGATCAAATAAGATTTGATGTACATGTTATTTTTATGTACATATATTTTTTATTATTATTAATATTTTTTATTAGTTACAACATGAATAAATAGTTGATGTGACATCTTATCAAGTCAAACAAAATAAGAACTAATTAGAACAAGAAAATTCTTATTATTTCTACAATATTTGAATCTACAACAAAATAACTTCTAATATCTCAATTTTACAATACAATGTATACTCAAATAGATAATTTCAAATGAACTAATTATTTAAATTTTATTTTTATAACATAATACATATTGTCAAATAATGTAAATGTAAACATAAGTAATAAATAATCACATTCTAACATAAACAATGAAAAACTAATAAATATTAACATTTAAGAGAAAATTTACCTTTTGATATTGCTACCGTAAGGTCTTTTTGTCACCAAATTCAAATTGTAGTTAAACTACATAATAATTAAAAATTTGAATGAGTATTATAAAAAAAATACAAAATAACAATAATTCGAATACAATAATAATTACCTTCCAAACTTGATCGTCTTACTGTCGCCGTCGCATGCTGCTCGCTGCTGTCGTCACCGCACACCGCCATTGCCATCGTGCGCTTTCATAAAAAGTTGTTGATGTGGTGATAGGGGAGAAATGTTTAAATGATTGTTAGAAGAGAAAAATTGTTGAAGAAGTAATAAGAATAAAAAATGAGAAAAACTACGCTAACAAGAGAATAGTAAGTGAACTAGGGTGATGGTGATGGAATAAGAAATAAGTGGTTGAGAATAAATTATGTTCTAGTTAGGTGGAGGCTTACATGGGGTAACGTGGCAAATTTGGCAATTATTTGCCAAAGCATTACATGGCTTTACCTCAGGTAACTATTTTGTTAAAATGTTATTCAAGGTAACACCATCAATATCATGGTATTGGTTCACTTGTAAAAAAAAAAAAAATCAAATGAAAATTATTAAGTTGTTTAACGATTTACCATAAAAATCTAACACTTCTCCATTTTATAGTATTTTAACAATTATTTTATTAAAATATAATATTTTACTAAAAATCCCCTGATAGCCCGCCCTACCTATCTAGAAATGAGCTTAATTCTAATTCTGAATTATTTAATCTAATTTCTCACATTAATTTTTTGTGTGTAAGAAGAGAAATAATTTTATTTTATAATAACATCACAAAAAACCCTCCTAAGTGTGGTCATTATTATTGTCTCTAACGAATTATAGAATATAGTTATTATCACGGACCAAGACTATCAATGAATTTAATTTTAACCGAAAATTCAACTTGTAAGTCACATATCCATGTTCTTGCAACAAGAACTAAATCCTAATTTAGATTTTTGAACTCTAGTCCATTTCTAATTTTGTATCAAAATTATTAGACCTAATAAAAATGTTGTGTAATCATGATTTTTGGATTTACATGTATGGCTCTAACATAAGTGTTCTATATCTTAATCTGTTTAAATTCAACAATAAGTTCACATATATATTTTTATAAGAAGCTACATATAAAAAGTATTTCTTGATTTTATTTTACAGATTAGATAAATATCTTATGCTGATCACTTGAGAAAAATAAAATGTATGATGGGTTTTTTGAAATAATAATTTCATATTTAGATATTGGAAAATCTCCAGTCAGCATTCCTTCATTCAGCTTGATGATGACAGAAAATTATTATATCTAAGTATCCAAGCCTATGTGTAATTTTTGACTTTTAACCAAATTATATGGCCCATGAAATCTAATTCAAGGCCTTAAGATTTGACAATTATGAGTTCTTAGTTCACACCCCATCAGAAATATATATATCAATTTAATTTTATATTATTGTAATTAGTGAGCTTTGTTACATAGCTAGTTTGTTAAATAATTTATACTTAACTATTCATTAATATCTTGATGTATTGATGCACCAATTCAGATAAACGTAATAGATAAACGTGAAGT
The DNA here is from genome assembly GCA_019321725.1 of Paulownia fortunei. Taxonomy (NCBI): domain Eukaryota; kingdom Viridiplantae; phylum Streptophyta; class Magnoliopsida; order Lamiales; family Paulowniaceae; genus Paulownia; species Paulownia fortunei. Next base: position 3,592,153 of record CM033118.1, on the reverse strand, counting down.
GTGTAAATATTTTTTAAATAAATATTTAATTATAGATAAGATATAGTTGGTTTGTATCTATAAAATACAATACATAATGACATACAAATTGGAAAAGAAAATCCACTCGACAAACCTTTAGCAAAAGAAAAAAATATGTTCCAATTGATCTTTATGTAATCAATAATTATTTGAACTAATAGTGAAAGATAAAAATGGCATGAAGGGCTTCTAAAAGTCCTTAAACATTTTTAACTTAGACAATAAACATATATTAGATTTCTCACAAATTCGAAATGCAAATGCAACAGATTTACAAAAGAGATCAGTACCCACTGGTTAGCTAAAAAGACTGAAAAGCCCTCAACAATTAATTCCAGGCATTACTATGGGATCAAGAAAATCCAAACCAATCTAATTACTAGGATTAATTTCATCAACAATGAGTAGTAATTAATAAATATTAACAATAAAAAAATGGACAAATTGCAGTATATATTAGTTGTAAAATCAATTTAAAATTTAACACCGAATGATTTATATTTTTATTTTTATTTTTTGTTAGATGTACATATATAAAAAATAAATATACACAAACTATATTGTACGTGGATGGTTTGCTTCTTTCATTTGTGAGCGGACTTTATGACTTTAACACCATTGCAAAATGAGCAAGAAAAGCAACTTCTTCTTCACGAAGGAAAGAACCTATCCACTCCCATTTCAAGCCAATCCCTCCGCCAATCTATCACCTTTTGAGGGATTTACTTTTCCATAAAGTACACAACTTTTTCTTTCTTTCTTTTTTCTTTTGCTTTCAACCCTAATTATATTCAACATAAACCAAGAAAAGAAGGTATCAGATTTCACTCTTTCTATGGATCTCAACTAATCAGAGGGGAGGAGCAGTGGACTTTAGATGTCAGAAATCCATAATTTAAAGTGATTGATAAGAAAGCTAATACATGTGAGTAAAATATTAACATAATAGTAAGAATATGGAATGCTAATCAAATAGAAAATGCACAGAGTTAGGGTTGTTAGAAATCAGTGGCCTTCTTTGGGATTAATGTTTTGGAGAAAATATATTTTTATTTTTCTAAATTAATTATATATTATTATTTCAATTAGATAATCGTTTATCTTAATATACTCCATTAACTACAACTAGTTAATATTGACATCATATATACAGTTGAAAATGTCCTACACTAGTCATGACAAATAATTTTGATAAGAAATCTATTATTATTATTCCCCCAAAATATTTTTTTCAAAATGACGAAATTAACACCAAACAAAGCCATATTTTTCATTTAAACAGTTGATTAATTCATGGTCTATCTCTTTTCAGAAACAGTTCTTTAAATAAAAAAATTGACAGCATAATCTTTTGTTAGAGAAAAAATTACCTCAAAAGAGAAAGAGAATGGAATATGTCACCAGTCATATTCCATCTCTATAAAGAGCTCCAAGAGTGAATCTTCCATGCAGGCTGACAGGTTCACTCAGTAGTCTGGAAGACTCTCTTTCTGTCTTCCCATCCGTGCGATAATTTTCATTCTTTGGATTAGTATTCAGTGCTAGTGCTAATCCTTGACAATGGACAAGTTGGATTTTGTTAGAGATGGAGGGAGCAAATTACCTCCTGGATTTCGATTCCAGCCCACGGATGAAGAGATTGTCTTCCAGTACCTGGCGCGTAAAACATTTTCCTATCCTTTGCCTGCTCTAGTTATTCCTGAAATCAACATTTTCAGCTTTGATCCTTGGGAACTTCCAGGTTTGCCATTTTTTTTAAGCTTTTCAGGATTTTGGATTTTATTTCGTACTCCATTCTATACATATATGCTGAGTATATATGATTCACATCAAATAAATATATTTAAGAAAATATTTATGCACTTAAATATATATCTATAAAGTGGAATACGAAATAAAACACAACAGACAACTGGTTGTTACGTAGCCCCTTAATCTCCAATGAAAACCTCATAAATAAACTATGTCTAGATAGGGTTTTCCTATTTGTATCATGTCACATGTAAAACTTCTGCCAGTGTTTTTAGGCTAATTGAGCTTTATATATATAGGTGATTCGGACCAGGACAGGTATTTTTTCAGCAACAAGGAAACCAATGATTGGAATGGTAACCGAACTGGGAGAGCCACTTCTTCTGGTTACTGGAAGGCCACTGGTTCAGCCAAACGAATAATTTGTTCGAAAAGGATGCCAATAGTGGGGATCAGAAAGTCCCTGGTATTCTACAAGGGGAATCATCCTCGGGCTTCTAGGACTGATTGGATCATGCATGAATACTGCATTGCCCTTTCAGGAAATACACCTAATTGTGATATCCAGCAAAAAAAGAATTCTCAGGTAACTTTCCAGGTGCATTTCTCATGTAAGAATGGTACTACATCGCATGTGGAGTTAAAGTACACAGGATTTCATTCCAATGAGTAGCATAAGCCCTTTATGCTCAATCTATTATTCTTGAAAAAAAATATTGAAATAGTTTATAATGAGTACAACGAATTTTCCTAACAACTTTAAGTAATCATTTTCGCAAAGAAATAATGAATATAAAGTAATTATTAACGGAGCTCATTGGATTAGAGGTGCCCTACCCTACCCCGTGGATTCGAGGCATGACTGGTAGGTGGAGGTGTAACTGGGTGGTCGCATGTCCAACGGGGCAAAGCAAGGACAAATATGCTAGTGAAGCCTATTGTATTGGAATCTTGCTTATGAGCCCCACCCGACCTATTGCACTGGAATCTCGCTTACAGGGCCCACCCATGGTCGAGCGTGACACTGTATATTGTTGTCCAACATAGTGACGTTGCCCTAGCTAATTTGTTACTTCTTGAAGTAACATAGTAATATCTCCAATTGCTAATGATATTGTTGTCCAACATAGTGACATTCCCCTAGCTAATTTGTTGCATCTTGAAGTAACATAGCAATATCTCCATTTGTATTAGCCAGTATGCATGAAGTTATGACCATCTGCATCTCAAACCAGTATGCATTTCCTTCATGCTAAGAAATTTTGATACTCCATTTGCAGGGTTCTTTGGTTCGAATAGGAAATTGGACTTTGTGCCATATATTAATGAAGAAAAGAAATACCATAGCAGAAGTTGATGACAATGATAACCCTAGTAATTGTGATTTCATGACAGCAGAAATGAGTGACACAGATTCTTCTTCTGCTTCATCCTCCTCTCCACATCCTGATTCTAGTATTCTCACTGAGGTCTCTTCAAGTATTGCTATTGCTGAAACTAGTAGCCAGAATATTTAAATGTAACTTTTTCATCGTTTTTCGTGCTATTTGATTTGAGAGTTCTTTAAGCATAAACTTGGAGTAATTTGTGCTTTATCTTTAGAACAAAAGCACAAGGAAAAGTTTCTTTTAGTAAGCTTTACATGGCTGTAACTGCTAGGTCAACTTTGTACCAAAACAAAGTGGGAGAACCTAATGTTTTTAATGAATCTGCTGCCTTTTCCATCAAAGGGACTAGATTTTCTGAAGGAAATAGAAAGAGGGTATTGTATAAGCAACAAGCAAAGCATACAATAGGCACTTGCTTTTATGCAAAGAAATCTCTTTTGAGAGCATGAAAAGGAGCTAGAATATGCGCACATTCACCCTCTTAAACTACTTTTCTTGTTACAAAGTGAGATCCTTAACAACAGCCACACAAGTACTTTATTTTCCTAGTCTGTTTTGTTTTTTGTTTTTTTAAGTTGCATGGGCAGAGCAAGAGGATTTAAGTCTTACTGTTCTGGAAAAATTGATACAATTTGTCCACAGTATAATAATTATCGTATATGTTAGAATCTGTTGCACAAGTTTGCTTAAAATTCTTACTTTTGTTTGAAGTGCTATAACATCTAACTTGTGTAGTTGTTGTAACATTTAGTTAAGTAGTGTTATTAACAATATTATTACATCTAGATATAACACATAAATAAAATAAAAAGATATCATCATGATTTCCAAGTGCTTTAAGTATAAAGTGCATTCCAAATAAAGAAACAATATATTAATTAGTATCAATTTACAAAATACAATATATGGAATTAAATCATTGAAAAACTTTCTTTTTAAATGAAGATCATTCTTAACATTCTATTAATTATTTATTCCTCCAAGCTCTCCTCCACTTTAATCATTGGACTCCCTCCAATTTTAAAATCCTTCAAATGACTGATGCGGTATCTCTCGAAAAATGTATATTAGTAATCAACATTGTTGAACTCCTTCTACCTCTAAAACTCATTCAGATGATTGATGCGATCATCTACCGAAAATCTTTTACCTTTTTCGGGTCATCTCACAAAGACCTTTCACCTTCTTCTTCTTCCGAAAAATGTGTGAGAGTAAACTCGCATCACACTTTAAATCACTTAGTGACACTATATAGTTCATCACTTAGTTTCTTCAATGTAAAGACTTGTACATGTACAACATGTGAAAATCAGTCCAAAAACCCCTTCAAATTAGGTATTTATTGCTCTATAAATGAATATATCAAATATGTTGATTTATTAATCACGAGTGAAATCATAAACATATTGTTGTCACACATATTAGCTAGATTAATGGTTGTATAACACATTAGATTAATTATCAAAATAGATTAAAGTTTGATGTTTTTAACACGAATCATGGAACTAAACTTGTTTTTATAGATCATTACATGAATTATTAATATCATTGCCATTTAATGTTATTATGGAACATTATTACTATGCAGACATAAGTAATTTAGGAAGAATGGCGAAGTTGGCCAATGAATTGTATATCTTAATTTTTAGCACATTGAGGACAACTGTACTTGTTTGAAAATTTAACTATAATTAATCACGCGATATGCACATGCAGATTAAAAGTGGGGAAATTAGTGATAAGAGGAAAACGCGTGTTTTCTTCATGTGGCGAATCATTTTGTAGTGAAAGATAAGAAAAAGTCGTGAATAAAAAAACACCACTCTCTCCTAAAAATAACCAATAGAATGACTGTCTATGACTTGCTAGCCAATGTCACATTGAGGTGCGATATTCTGCTGACATATGTGGCTTGGTTTAGAGATTTTTCAAGAAAGTCTAGGTTAAAAATGAAAATTGGGTCCATGAATATAAGAAATATTGATATCTTTCGATTCGAAAATCCAATTCAATTTGAATGGTGTCCTGAATTGCATTGATTTATTCTAAAGATTTAATTACCACATAGAGTATTATGGGATTATTCAGAAAATAAATAAAGATCATCGGTCGAGAGCTAATTACTTGTTCACAAAATTATTTATGCCACATATTTTGTGTAACCATCCATGTTGAGAAAGTGCCTCCTGGCCGATCACCCTGCTAAGTTCAAACATAATTCAACACAATATTCTGCAGCTGTTCATCCTCCTGAAAAATAGCATATTACCACTCAAAGTTTGACCATCAAAATAACTGCTAAATTTCAACAAAACCATGTCAAAGGGAATTCAACAGAAGTCATGAAAATGTCACAATCTTGTTTGATATTGAAACATAACTGATACTGCTCAAACCAGACCTTTACCAATTCCTTTTCCAACATATTCCTGGATTCAGCCAATGGGACAGGTCCCATAATTTATTAGTCTCCATCTCCTCGATTAAGAATTTCTTGCCATCCCCATCTGCTGTGCTTCTTGGCCCTCCAATTTTAGCCCTGATTCTCCTTGCGTGCATGCATCGTTAAACTTACACAATAAGTAATAATGGGTTGCGGTGTTTCACGGTTGGATGGCAACGGCATCGTGTTGCCGCCCAAGCTCCGGCCGGTCTTCCTCTACCGGCTAGAGGAGATCAAGATGCGCAGGCACACCCGGCCCCTCAAGGATTCCAGTTCCACCCCTTCCAAGAAAGAGCTGCTTTTGCACGACGACAGGGATGAGGATGACAATGCTTCCACTTCCTACAAAAATGCCTACAAAATCATGCCCTTGTCTCCCCAAGACAGCGTGAGTCAGGTCAAGAAATTTGAGGACCAGAAGGGAAAAGAGCCTGGAAAGCAGTCAAAAGAAGAGGCTTCTGGTAAAAATGAAGAGAGAGATGACAGGAAGCACGAGGCTGTAAAGGATCGCAGCTCAAGAGAAAATGGGGGTAAAAATGATGAGAAAGAGAGCAAGATTGGGGATGTCAAGTCCAAGGAAGAGGCTGAGATTGAGGGTACCTTAACGGATGCGGACAACGACAATGATGATAAGGAAGATGAAGATGAGAGAATGATAGGGCATGATGATGTTGGAGCTTTTCCAGGCTCACCGAGCTTTCGCGTATATTTCACGGATAATGTGGAAGACAAACACAATGATATTGGTGACAAACTCTCATTAGCTCTGTCAATTCTTTGATAACATGTATGGAAATCATGTCTTGCTAATAAAAGTATTGCTGTAATTGCAGGTAAGAATGATGCCTTCAAGAATACAATTTCCAGTTTTGATGATACAGAATCATCAAAGGTAAATTTATAACGCTAGAAAACAATCCTCACCAAACACAAGAACCCTGTATATCCTACATATATAAGAATTAGGGAAAAAAGGCAACAAATTTTGTATTTCCTGATGTAAAAAAATTGTCAAAGGAAACTGAGTTCCTGAATATGCAATTCTAACTTAGTTTCATACATTAACTTCTATATAATTCAAGTCAAATGTATATTTAATGCAGTATTTTATATACTACTAGCAATCTTTACACTTACTACATATATTGGTTTTTGTTTTGCAGGAGTCTTCTGAGAACAAGAAAGTGAAAAGAGGAAGGAAAAAGAAGAGTTTCAGAAGGGTGTTGCCGAAGGGAGGACAAGCGGCTGTCAAGAATCTATTGAGCGTCACATCCTGCTACGCTAAATCTCCTTCGGCCCACGACCACGCCCATCTTCTCACCGGAAAAACAACTGCTTGATCCATCAAGCTGAAGGATAAAAACCTGACATATTTGCTTCGGGTTTTCTAGTAGCTCTCTTCAGTAGTAGTCTATAATTTCTTCTTCAGAACATGAGTAAGTCATGTAATACAAGTGTGTGTAATAGCTGTCTAATTGTAATTCAGACATGTATAGCAACATGTATATAGTTCAGCAGTAATTTGCATCAGATTTTATAGTTTGTTTCACTTTTGTGGTTGTGCACCTGCACAAGCCTTTGTTTGGGTACAAATGATTGTTTTTAAAGTGTACTTGGTTTTACTAGCTCTTTTTACTTGCATTCCAAACCTGATATTTCCTACTCAAACTATAGATTACATGTAATTTTAGAAAGACAAAAGAGTCTTCTTATCACCCCATAGTCGAAAGTGCAATGCTTCTTTGCCAATGTTTTTATGATCTTACAAATTAATAGTTCTTTCCAATTACACCCTCAGTTGTAATTTTCAGTTGCTTTTGAACTTCTCAAACTTATGAGGTTTTACGTGTTGGTTTTTTGCTTATTTTCATCCCACATTAATTGTATACCAAAGGGATTTGATTACTTAGTCTATAAATAGGCATTGAACCTTGTTTTGAAAACACACAAAAATATTTTCTTCTCTCTATATTTGTGGAATTTTTTTGATTAGGAAATTCTAAGTTGTGGGTAATTTACCCAAGTTGTAATTTATTCGGGAGATTAGTGAAGCAGTTGTCACAGTTGCGGTGCCCGGAGATGTAAGCAAAAGTTGGCCAAACTCCGTTATCAAATTTAGTGTGTTTTTTTCCTTTTTGTCTTTTAATTTCGCATTTAGTGTTTTGGATTCTTTTGTTAATTGTTAGTATTCAATATTTACTTGATTTGGGGTATTTGTTCGCTGTGTATAGTACTTTTAATAGTAGGTTCTGTATAAGGAGACTGGGTTTTAAGTGGGACCGTTGTGACCTCTCCAGCATTTTCTAGGAGCTTACTATAATTAGTACTATTGTTGTATATTTTATACTATCGATACCCCAACAAGTGGTATCAGAGCCGAAGGTTCGGCCTAGAATCATTTGTTTTGATTGTAATATTAAATACTATTATTTAAGTTCAAAATAACTACTGAATCTTCCACAATCGGAGCATCAACCTCCTCGTCCATACCAGGAAGAATGGTAATGTCAAATGTTAGATTTTCGGTGGAGATATTTGATGGTACAGGTCATTTCGGCATATGGCAAGACAAGGTGCTGGATTGTCTATTTTAGCAAGGTTTAGACATCGCTATTGAAGAAAAGAAACCAGATAATATTGAAGAAAAAGAGTGAAAAACCATTAACCGCTTGGCATGTGGAACAATTCAATCGTGTTTGTCCAAAGAGCATAAATATGCATTCAAAAATGAGAATTCTGTTTACACATTGTGGAAGGTTTTGGAGGATAAATTTCTAAAAAAGAGTGGTCAGAATAAACTTTTCATGAAGAAGCGATTGTTCCAGTTTGAGTACCGCCTAGGTACATCTATGAATAATCATATTACTACATTTAATCAATTAGTTGTAGATTTATTTAATTTAGATGTAACATTTAATGATAAAGATTTGGCTTTGATATTGTTATCATCCCTTCCTGATAAATTTGAACATTTAGAAACTACTTTACTTCATGGAAAGGATGATGTATCTCTTGCTGTAGTTTGTACTGCTTTGTATAGCTATGAATTAAAAAAAAAGAATAAAAAAGAAAACAGGCACATAGCAGCAGAAGATGAAACATTGGTAGCAAGAGGACGATGGCAAAGCCAAAAGAAGGGAAGTAAGTTGGAGATCCCGTTCAAAATCTAGACCTGCCAAAGATGAGTGTGCTTTCTACCATGAGAATGGACACTGGAAGAAAGACTGCCCCAAATTGAAAAAAAAAAAGAAAAGCTACTCAAGATGCATGTGTAGCTGAAGGTGAAAGTGAAGACTCAGAATTTTCAATGGTGGTATTGCCTTCAACATCCCATTCAGACGAATGAATTTTGGATTCTGGATGTACCTATCATATGTCTCCCGTAAGGGAGTGGTTCTTCGATTTTCGGGAGATTAATGGAGGAGTTGTTTACACGGGCAATGACAATGCCTGTAAGACAACTGGGATAGGTTCAATTCGGTTGAAAAATCATGATGGATCAACCAGAGTTCTGACGGATGTTCGGTACATGCCGAAATTGAAGAAGAATCTCATCTCCTTGGGAGCCTTGGAGTCTAAAGGTTTAATTGTAACTATGCGAGATGGAGTTTTGAAAGCTACTTCCGATGCACTGATAGTGATAAAAGGTATCAAAAAAAATAATTTGTATTACTATTAAGGTAGTAGAATTATTGGGATAGCATCAGCAGCTACTTCAAACAATGACAAGGATTTTGAAGCAATCAGGCTTTGGCATGTGCGCTTAGGACATGCAGGTGAAAAATCCTTGCAAATTCTGGCAAAGTAAGGATTATTGAAAGGTGAAAAGGTATGTAAACTTGATTTTTATGAACATTGTGTTCTAGGAAAGCAAAAAAGAGTGAAGTTTGGCACTGCTATCTATAATACAAAAGGTATTTTAGATTATGTTCACTCATATGTTTGGGGACTTTCCAAGACACTATCTTTAGGAAGAAAATATTATTTTGTCACTTTTATTAATGATTTTTCCAAACGAGTTTGGGTGTATACTGTGAAGACTAAGGATGGAGTGCTTGAAATTTTCCTTAAGTGGAAAACACAGATTGAGAATCAGACTAGAAGAAAGATTAAAGTTCTCAGAAGAGATAATGGTGGAGAATACATAAGCGATCTTTTCTAAGAGGTTTGTCATAAGTATAGCATTGTTCGACACTTCACAGTCAGGAGGACACCACAATAGAATGGGGTAGCAGAACACATGAATCGAACCTTAGTGGAGAAAGTTTGATGTATGTTGTCCAATGCTGGATTGGGCAGACAGTACTGAACTGAGACTGTGACATATGCGCAACATCTCATAAATCGATTACCATCATCCGCAATATATGGTAAAACACCTTTAGAGGTATGGTCTGAAAAACCTGTTGCTCATTATGATTCCTTACATGTTTTTTGTTCTCTTGCTTATTATTATGTGAAGAAATCAAAATTAGAATCGAGAGCAAAGAAGGCATTGTTTATGGGAATCACCTCTGGTGTAAAGGGATACCGACTTTGGTGTCTTGAGTCAAAAAAAGTATTGTTTAGCAGAGATGTTACCTTTGATTAACTTGCCATGCTGAAGAAAGTAATACGTGAAAAGATCGACAGTACTCCGCAACAGGTAGAGCATACACCAAAGCAGGTGGAGATAGAAAGAATGGCAAAATTTTCAGCTAAGTGTGACAATCCAATATCAGAGGATTTGTCAAATGAAGAAGAAGAAGTTCAGACCCAATAATCGTTGGAGCAACCTGAACCAATTGTGTGTATTTACACAAGTTACAAGATGGATCTTTCATTTACTTACTTTTATATGTTGATGATATGTTGATTGCATCATAGAGCCAAATGGAAAATTGAAGGCTCAATTGAGTCAAGAGTTTGAAATGAAAGATCTAGGGAAAGCCAAGAAGATTTTTGGAATAGAGATAAGTAGGGACAGAACGAGAGGCAAGTTTTGTTTGACTCAAAAGCAATATTTGAAGAAGATACTACAACGTTTTGGTATGACAGAAAGCTCAAAACCTGTAAGTACACCACTTGCTCCTCATTTGAAGATTAGTGCCCAGTTATCACCAAAGAATGATGAAGAATGAGAGTACATGGCCAAAGTCCCATATGTTAATGCAGTTGGTAGCTTGATGTATGCAATGGTATGTACGAGGCCTGACATTTCACAAGCAGTTGAAGTTGTGAGCAGGTATATGCATGATCCGGGTAAAGGTCATTGGCAAGCTGTGAAATGGATTCTACGGTATATTCTTAATATTGTAGATGTTGGTTTAGTTTTTGAGCAGGATGGTAAAATTGGTCAAAGTATAGTTGGATATTGTGATTCTGACTATGCAGGTGATTTGGATAAGCGAAGGTCAACGACTGGATATTTGTTCACTTTTGCCAAAACACCAGTCAGTTGGAAGTCTACTTTACAGTCTACGGTTGCTTTGTCTACAACAGAGGCAGAGTATATCGCAGTCACTAAAGCTATAAATGAAGCAATTTGGCTTCAAAGTTTGCTTGAAAACTTAGGAGTTGGTCAGAAGCACATTACAGTGTATTGTGACAGTCAAAGCGCTGTTCACTTAGCGAAAAATCAAGTCTTTCATGCAAGAATAAAACACATTGATATTCGCTATCACTTTGTACGGGAGATCTTGAAGAAGGTAGTATACATTTTCAGAAGATTCATATTACAGAGAATCCTGCAGATATGATGACTAAACAGTTAAGTTTAAACATTGTTTAGACTTGACCAATATTCTGCATATTTGAGATGGCGCCAAAAAAGCGCATTTAGAGGCACTGCAGAAGACTATTTCATTTGCTTAGAAGACAAGAAATTTGAATTTCGAGTGGGATTGAGAATACACAAAGGTGGAGATTTGTTGGTTTTTTGCTTATTTCCATCTCACATTAGTTGTATACCAAAGGGATTTGATTACTTAGCTTATAAATAGGCATTGAACCTTGTTTTGAAAACATACCAAAATATTCTCTTCTCTCTATATTTGTGGAATTTCTTTGATTAGGAAATCCTAAATTATGGGTAATTTACCGAAGTTGTAATTTATTTGGGAGATTAGTTAAGCAGTTGCGGTGCCCGGAGATGTAGGCAAAAGTTTGCCGAACTCCGTTATCAAATCTGGTGTGTTTTTTCCTTTTTGTCTTTTAATTTCTCATTTAGTATTCTGGATTATTTTGTTAATTGTTAGTATTCAATATTTACTTGATTTGGGGTATTTGTCCATTGTATATAGTACTTTTAATAGTAGATTCTGTTTAAAAAGATTGGGTTTTAAGTGGGACCGTTGTGACCCCTCCAACCTTTCTTGGGAGCTTGTTATAATTAGTACTATTGTTGTATACTTTATACTATCGATATCCCAATATTATGACCTTAGTTGAAAAATATGTTGCTTGATCATTGAGGTTGATGTCCTCCATTTTTATTTCTCCTTTGCTCACAAGCTTTTGAATAAAATGATGGTGGAGTTCAATATACTTGGACGTAGACTGAGTGTTTTTTTTTTTTAACTTACGACAAGAGAAGATATATGATTACGTCACACATTTTTAGATTATATAATTTGTAAATTAAAATTACTATTGCAAGTTGTACATAGAGCCTTCTATTTCTTGTCATACGATTGCAACATCTACTATTCAAGTACCAAATATTTTTGCATCAGTTTAAACACTAAAGCATCGGAAAAACTATTGATTTTCATCATTTATTTCATGAAATTTTGCTTCATCATCTTCCTTCTTGTCTTTAAGCCAACAATTACTGTTACAGTGATTCCCCATTCTTGCATTTTTTTGCATCTAAAGTAGCAACCTTTGGTCTCATGATTTGAATTCTTGCAAAGGCTAAATAATTGATTTTTTTCTCCTGTTATTCTTGTATTGGCCCATTTCCTCTCTTATAGAAAGAGTTCTGTTTTTTCTTTTCCTCTCTTATCATGTTTGAAACATAAATTTTGTATAGAAAAACTTGCTCCTAGGACAGATTCGAGGATGGACTCATTTTTCCTTTATGTACTTGAAGAGAGCTCATTAGTTGATAAAAAGTGTAAGCGGAAAGATCCTATTAGATTCTTCAATTGCAGCAATTGATCAAGTAGATGACATCACCAAGACTTCTAATTTTATTAACAATTTCAGAAATATTTGAAAGAAATACCTTCATTTTCTTTCATTGCCATGTTATCAAAATCTCTCCAAAGGGATTACAGTTTCAAGTAGATGACTTTCTTATTTCCTTGAAACTTTCTAAATATCCTATAATTCTTTTTTCACCTTTTAGCTCAAAAGATTCTTGAAAAGCATTGCTTTTACCTACACTTTATCCAGATATAACATCACTACAAGAAATTTGTATTTTAGCAATGAACTTTTTCGTCGCTAACAAAGATATTTTCGTCGCTAATATGTCTTAAAGACGATAAACTTTTATTGCTAAAGTCGCCGCAATAAAATCATTGAAAAAAATCTTGGCGATGAAAATTCGGCAAACGTCGCAAAGTTTAGTGACGAATTATTTTGTTGCGAAAATCAAAAATTGCATCGCTAAATAATTACTTAGCAACGTAATCCATAAGGACTTTTGTCGCTAAAATATTTTAAAAAATTAAATATTAAATAGATAATTTAATCTTTAGTGACGAAATTAGAGTTTTCTGTCGCTAAGAATATGCATAATTCGTCGCTATACTTAGCGATGAATAGACAGACTTCATCACTAAATTAATAAGATTTTAAAAAATATATATAAAAAATTTTTAGCGATGAATTTTCAATATTTGTCGCTAAGTTAATAATATTATTTTTTTTAAATAATTTTTTTTGTTTCAATCATTTTAACCTATTTTAAACAATAAATCCAAATTATACCCTGTTTTAAATAACAAATTCACAACATGTTTATCACAACCATTCATAAATATTCAACAGCCCCCATAATATATACAACAATCATTCACAAGACATTTATTATTCAACAATCTAAGTATCATTAACTAAAAGACATTTCATTAAAAAATTCATCGTATATTAAAGAAAGTATTATATACACAAATCATACAAATGAATCATTAAACAAACCATTATAAAAGTCAACATTAAAAGTAAAATATTTTCATATACAAATTAGACAAAAGTCTAATATACCTAAATGAGAATCTTTAGGTGTTTTTTCAAACATAACTATAAAATAACAAATCAAAAATGTAATTATAAATAAATTAGCACTATTTATTAAACATAATTGTATATATCAAAATAACAGCAACGACTAATATGAATAACATTGACATAACAATTTATCCATTAAAAAAAGATATGAATAATTGTACAAAATTGAAACATTTACACAAAACTAAGTCTAAGGTGGTGGAGGCCGGGGTGGAGCTGAGGAGGATGGTTGTTGCTGGGTCAACGACTATATCACTTGCGATGTACCGGGAGACACCTTATCAAGAAACTACAGAATCATGGCTTGTTGTGACTACATGAGATGCAGTCTGTGTTTATAAACAAGTAGCTCAGATATGGTGTCTACTAGCTCGGTCCTCGTATCTGCTAGCTCCTGCTAGCTCCTTCTATGTCATATGAACCTGATCTCTAAGCACTGCATTGGTCGGTCTGAATGATGTAGCATCATAAGTAGTCGATCTGAGAGGTTTGGCCCTATTTCCAATCTCACGCACTACCCCGAATGTGTACCGATGACCTGGTCACATACTCTATCTGCAATTTGTACGTCGTTTAAGGCGTGAGCATCATCTCTGGTATCTGTGTGAGCTTGTGACTCTTGGTACTCCTCTCGAAATCGCACCATTTCATCAAAAAATTAATAAATATGTCAACATATTTAGTTTCAAATGAATTGAAAAGAAACAATTGAATTAATTAATTACTTACGTATGCACTTTGAGCTCTATCTCCTACCCAGCCCTTCGTAGTGTTGTAGTGAGTTTCATTAAAAATGGTAATCCGATCTTTTCTACCAGTTCTATCAGTCTATAAATAATATATGTTATATGTTACTTATCGAATAAAGTAATTATTTAAATAAAACTTAAGATTTTATATACTTACACCATCTTAACTGTACTGCACAAAGGACTTTGAACCTCCGTGATGATTATAAGGCAACTTTGCTCGATTTGCAGAGTTCATCACTTACCGTTTCTACAAAAGAAAAGTTAAAGCAGTAAACATCATAAGATTAAATTAATAAATATAATATTTCATTAAATAAATTAGCTAAAACTTATTATTAAATTTACCTTAAACTCCCCTTACTCGAATAATGTACACATATACTCCCAATCCGCCTGAGTCTCACAGAAATCATGAGGCATATGTTTCAATCGCTCCTCCCAAGTTAGGTTTGTGAGACTTTTGTAGTGTTTTTGCATCTTCTGGTGGTTATCCCTATATCGAGCACTCATCACCCTGTCAGTCTCTTTCTTAACTGACTCTGGTCTTGTGCTAAAGTTTACAGTGTATGGTATCGAACACCATTAACAATACAAATATCATATAGTCGAACTTCAACATTATAGAGTATAGTTTATCTGTGGCCTCCGTATTTTCTTGATTTATTAGCTTAATCATTTTATCCTTAAACCATTGTGGAAATTACTCCTCGTGACATTGTAGAATGCAGTGAAGGATTTCTTGATGAAAGAATTTGAAAATGTTCACTGCACAAAAATATATATATCTATTACGAACTCAATCAAAATTATGAAAAAAATAGAATAGAATTTGAAATCTTACTTTCTATATCGGTCGACTTTCTTGCAATTATTGAGAACATACCAATGAGTTTTCTTACGTAAAGCAAAAGATAATTTATGATTTCGTTGGTTGCCCATCACACTTACTTGTTGATTGAAAACCTTTAAGATGAATAAAATGGGTTGACTAACATCTTTGTTACGCTCTGGTCTAGTAAATCTTATTTCAATTTGACTCATATACAAAGATGAGAAAATCAATGCTTCATTCACAACATATCCCTATATAATAGATCCCTCTAGTCTTGCCATATTGCGAACATACTTTTTGAGTGTTCCCAAATACCTTTCAAATTGGTACATCCATCGTGATGAAACAGGTCCAACTAATATGGCCTCGCGGGGTAAATGAACTACCAAGTGAACCATAATGTCAAAAAATCCTGGAGAAAATATTCGTTCCATCTTGCACAAAATGAATACTATGTCCTCCTCTATTTTTCTCAAGTTTGCAACATGTAAAGTTCTTGAAGTGAGTTTTTTGAATAAGTCACATAGATCAACAATTGGCGATTGAAAGTAATCTTTGCAAAAGGACATGACAATCATATGTCTTTAAGTCATATAATTTTCCATCATTCACATTCCTTGAGATATTTGTGGTATAACCATCGAGGAACTTCACAAATTTTAAAAATCGATAAAATTCACATCTTTCTTCCAAAGTGAAGTGTAACTTACATGTGGCTTACTGACTCTGCCCCCAATCTTCTTCAGGTGCAATTCATTTCTTATACTCATATCTTGCATGTCTAATCGAGCTTTGACCATGTCCTTCGATTTTCCATCTTTACTCAACAATGTGCCAACCAGAGCATCACAAATGTTCTTTTCAATGTGCATAACATCCAGATTATATCTCAACTTCAAGTCTAACCAATACTCTAACTCAAAGAAAATTGACTTCTTAACCCAATTTGTATCGCTAATCGACCGTCTTATTTTGACAGTCACCACAGGATCTTTACTATAGGTCACTTCAGGCAATGCATCTAACTGAGTTAAAATCTCACTACCACTAAAGATTCGTGGTGGACCTTCACTTTCAAACTTTCCGTTGAAGCTCTTATGTTTATGCAATGATTGCTTATCATGTAGGAACCGACGATGGCCTATCTAACATATTTTAATGCATAATTTTTAACTCACAGTATCTTCAAGACATACAAGACATGCATTATATCCCTTAATGCTCCACCCAGACACTGTCTCATATGCTGGGAAGTCATGAATTATCCACATAATAGGAGCATGTAATCGAAATATTCATTTAGTAGTTGCATCATATACTTCTATCCCCTCATTCCATAACTCATTCAATTCATTGATTAAAGGACGCAAGTACACATCTATCTATTTTTTAGGTGCCTTAGGCCCAGGAATTAAGAGAGATATAATCATATACGATGGTTTCATCATTTTTCATGGGGCAAATTATACGACACAAGTAAAACTGGTCACACACTGTAAGCATTTGACATGTTTCCTAACGGATTAAAACCATCAGTTGTCAAGCCCAAATGAACATTTCTAGGATCATCTGCAAATGTTTCATGCAATTTGTCAAACTCTTTCCACGATTCATCATCAACTGGGTGTCTCAATACCCCATATGTTTCAACCATTTTTTCTTTATGCCATCTCATATCCCTTGCTATATGTTTCGACAAAAACAACCTCTTCAATTTTGGCTTCAAAGGAAAATATCGAAGGACTTTTTGAGGGATTTTTTTCTTGTTTGCCTCATCATACTTAAATCGGGGCTCCTTACATGTCGGACATGTATTATTGCCCTCGTATTCATCCCAAAATAAGATACAATCATTTTTACAAGCATGTATAGATTCATATCCTAACTAGCTCTCTTAACATTTTTTTTAGCTTCGCAATGAGAGCTTGGAATTGCATTCGATTTCAGAAATGCTTCTCGCAACAATTGAAGCAACATATCAAATGTCTTATTACTCAAACCATTCAACACCTTAACATGCATTAATTTCACTAAGAAACTAAATGCAGAAAAATTGGTACAGCCTGAATATAACTCTCATTGTGCTTCTTCAAACATTGACATATATCTTTGTTCCAACTCATCTGTACCAATGTTCTCATTATTATTCTCCTATCGAACCCCACTACTACTAACAACTTCACCATCCTTTAAGTTATTTAGCATATCAAAAAAAGTATCATCTTCTTCGTCCTCACTCACATGTTCAACTTCATTTATGGGATTCGTATCAGCACTTGGATTAGTAACTTCTCAATGAAAAGTCTACACTTTGTATAACTTAGAAATCCCTTATCTATAAAGGTGTCCTCGAGCATAATCCAAATTAAATTGATATAAATTTCTACATCTTCGACAAGGACAATGAATCTTCGATAACTTAAATGTTGACATATAATTATTGGCTACATCGAAAAAATAATTTAAACCATTTATATATGTTGGAACCACTCGGTTCTGATTCATTATCCAATTTCGATCCATAATTATACAACATGTTGATGATAGTAATTAGATAATTGATTTAAATCATTCATGTTCATAATGACATGCATTGCTCCCACTTCTCCTTTCACTCTTTGGTAAGGACCCTATCTCATTCAAGAACGTACACTTATTTATGGTTTTATAAGTATAACCACTTTATTTCATGCACATGAAAATTTTGACAGCATCTCTCCATGGTTCTTCAAGTACACATGTTGTAGTGTACCTGAAGAACAAAGGGAGATACAAACAAAATAGTTAATCACATACATGAGATAAATAGCATACTAATAGAACCATAGTTAAGTACATGTTCTCAAACTGTCTGAACTGGACAGTTTAGAATTTAACAATAAATTTTAAAATCATTACATATTTTAAAATTTTGATGTTGAATCCCAAATGGGGTTTAAGGTTTGTGAATACATATGCATAACATGTATAGTTATTATTTTTATACTTCAATAAGAGACTTTCTTGTATGTTGCATAAACGTAAGTCTGATATGCATTGCATGAGAGTGCTCAAAAGACAAAGACAATCCACCAAAAGATGTTGATAAATGTGTTTATGTAATATATGTACTTTAATCTTCCCCTTGATCTCATTCATAACCCACAAAATTATGGTATGCCAACTATATTTTGACTTGAACTAATGTTTCATTTATAATTTTTATTATATTTTTATACCTTTTTTTCTTCATCCTAATCCTACTTAGGGAAAATAATGCAGTTTGCTAAAATCATAAGTACATCAATCAAATAGGAGACTTAAAACCCTTTTGCCAAACTCTCCAAATGGGACATAGTTGAATAAATAATGTGACATTTAACTAATTTATCACTTTCATTTTCAAGACATAGGTTGAGAAGGAGAAATTTTCCAACATTGTTTTATTTTTTTCTAATTGGATATCTATGCTGTAAAAGATCTAAAAGGAATAAGAATTAAATTTTTGTTTAAAAAAACTGATTATATGCCAAGACAAATAAAGCAAAAGAAACTGTTTTGAGCTTTCAATGTTTAATCACAATAATCAAATCATTAGACAATTGTTCAATCTATCTTTGCAAGATAAAAAAAATTAATCCAATTTTTGTTGTCTTTCAATTCTAAGTATCTAATTCAAATTTACAAGCAAAAAAAAAAAAACCGCTACAAGTGGGGGATCCAAGGCCCATTACCATCTTTATTTACAAACTTTAATTTTTAAATTTTAATTTATCTAAAATAATAAAAAATAAAAAATATCCCATTAAAAAGAAAACCAGGACATGCCCTAACTTTTAAAAAGGCAGAGTGCCTATTTGGAATTTGGATGCTTCCATTATTTACTTCTTAAAATCACAATTTACATCCCAAAATACTCTTTTCTTATCACTTTATCTCAGTGGCTATGATTTGTAATTACTAACTTTTTTTAGTTTTCAGACAAAACTGTACATTAATTTGAACATGAATAAACATTCGGCTACCAATAACATCACATTAAACAAAAACTTACAGGGCATCAACATGAACTCAATCTTAACTTTTTGTTTTTTTTCTTTAATCACTTCATTGAGAGTACATATATGCACTGAATACACACACATAATATATATATATATATATAAGTCATAAGCTTCCTGATCAATTACAGAAGAAAAAGAGGAAATAGAGGAAAAATGGTTTTTTTTTTTTATGTTCAAGAAATGCTTTTGTTTTGTTGAACTAACCTTAAACCGAGCTTACCAAGAAATGAGGAGCCCTCAACCGCGAAGATTCTTCAAGCTTCGCTGCAAGATTCTTCAACCGGCAATAATGGTCTTCGAGCGGCGGCAATGCGGCAGCGAAGCGATCGGAGAGAAAGAAGAAAAGATAGAGAAAGAAAAAGCTACCGAGTGACCGCGGACAAACGGTTGGCGGCTGGACGAAAATGGTCGACGGTGGATCGGAAGGAATTTGATTTAGGGGTAGGGTTTTGCTGATTGTTTCTAAAATAGGGGAAGGAGAAAATAAATTTTGTTTAAGAAAATCCGTAAATTTAGCGATGAATTTTTTGGGTTAATCGCAAATCACCCTTAGCAGCGAAACTAAGCACCTCGTTGCTAAAACTAATATATATATATATATATATATATATATTTAATTAATTTTATTTTAACGATGCATTACGCAAATCGTCCCCAAGTATAATGCTTAGCGATGAACCACAAAAAAATCATTGCAAACTTTATAAAAAAAATTAACTTTAGTGATGTAAGACAAATGTCATCGTTATATTTATTTAAAAAAATAATTAATGTAATCTTAGCGATAATTTTAGAAATATCATTGCTAAGCTACAAGCAAAAAAAAATATTATTAGCAACAAAATATAAAATTTCACCGCTAACATTAATATAATTTTTTTTCTTTTAAATTTTAACGATGAGGTTGTTGGAGGCCGTCGTTAACATTAGTTTTAGTGGCAAAATACACTATTCATCGTTAAATTTTTTGTAGTAATTAGCGACGATATGTTTATTTTATCGCTAAGTTTAGATAAAAAAAAATTATTTAAATTTTTTATTATTATTACCGGCGCAACATAATATTTATTTTATAAAAATATAAAGACCAAATAATGGATGGCACAAAATCTCTCATTAAATAAACGGCTTACTTTCTAGGTATGAACCAATAAAAATAAGAAGGGAAGTAACAAAGGAAACAAATTAAAAGATTATATTTTTTTTAACAGAAATGGAGTGAGTTGTTTCTATACAGATTAAAGGAGAAGCAAACATGTACTATAAATGCTGGTTGATAACAACTTTCATAATACTTCCTCTCTCTAAAATTTAATGTTTTATTTTTAAAAAATATTTTTTCCTGCTTTCATTAATAATGTAATGCCCATTTTTTATCTGGCTAAATTGTAAAAATAACAAAAATTTTAGGTTGTATTTGAATGGAATGATTTGGATTTGAGGGAAGGATTTCAAATGAATCCATATAAGATATTGAAATCCACCATAATAACTCAAAATAAGAGTTCAAAAATTTAAAATTTATTGTATTATGAAATTAACTAAATAAGTTCAATAAATTTATTATTATAAATTTAAAATCCTTACTATCAGATCTATCAATCCAAATGAATACTTAAAAATTTAAACTCTTACTTAAATGCAATTCAATTTGAAATAAATGGAATGAATGAAGTAGCATACCAAAAATGAGATTTGATGTTTAAAACATTCATATGGTGAAAAAAATTTATAGTGCCACAGATAAGTGTGAGTTAGTGACCAAGAATGCCGTGGACCACCTAAGTAAAATGAATTCCAAACCCGATTCGTATTTTAATTGTATAAATGAGTTTAGATTAATTTTTTATTTTTTATTTTCAAATTCAAGATCCGATCCATTTATTTTTAAAATTTAATTTATTATATGTATATTTATCTAATGTTATATAAAAAAAATATATATGTTTTAAAAAAATTAGTTGTATTATTTTAAAAATATATAATTTTTTATTATTTTTAAAATTTTAAAACGGATTTAACAAGTCTATTCATTAGGTTTAAGTCTGGAACGAGTTTGAAACTAGCTCTTCAACAATCCTAACAGGTGAGTCTCAAGTTTTAATAAATCCGAATCAAACCCGAATCTCATCTAAAAGGATTATTGAAGAGCTAGTTTCAGATTCGTTGATTTCTCTATAGCAAAATGTCAACTCAAAGTCCTCAAATTCATTTGATATCTTCGAACAGTCTTAGACTATGTGCTTTGTTGAGGATCACTTTGCCTATTACAACATTGAAATAAAAATATTGATCATGTACCTTTCTATTTTAGTGAGTTTGAGAACAATATAATCTCGTGTTTAAAATTATTATCGTTGCATAGTAATCCGTGAAATTCGTCTTCTATTAGGGGTAAAAATTGAAAAGAAATATATTTAATAAAATTTAAACTCATAAAATATCACTATCCTAAATTCTATATAAGCAAATTTACACATATTCGGTTGGATTTTCACCCTACTAACAAGTACTCATTCATCCTCAATATGTGAAAATTATTACTTAAGTTGTTAGAGAAGTTTATTATACTCATTTATAAACTATTTTAATTTTTTCTATCACAATCAATATATAATATCACACGTATTTTCGTTGGATTTAATCTTCACACTAGGTGCTAATGGAATTTTATATAATCAATTACAAAAATGTTGGTAATGAAAATTACTTATAAATTCATGGCATCACCTCATTCTAGTAATTTAAAATTGACATTTGATGTGGTTTTAGAAAAATAAAAAATAAAATTGCACACATACAAGCATGGACAAAAAGTTTTTGACTCTTAATCACTAAAAACTCTTGAAAAATTAATTAAATTTATTTTTTTCATGTGCAATGTATATTTTCAAGTTTCATAATAGTATTGTAAGAACTTATTTGCGGGTTATTGTACAAAAGTGAAATTTACCCGATATACACCTTCAAATAGTATAGTGTGTTAGTTAAAACTATACACAAAGTGATACAACTATCCATGGTAAGAATTATCTTTTAAATTCATGTGAGCTATTATTGTAGTCTCGCATGCTTCCTACATTTTAAGTTGATTCCCTAACATGAGTTTGTACTAGGAATCCTAACTTCATTTGCTTGTATACCTTCTACACAATTCACTTGTTATAGCATATACTTTTAGGGTTTTACACAATTCTCTTTCTAATTTTTGTTTTAAAACAAAGTAAATGAGTAATACTCCTTATTTATAATTTTAAAATTTTATTTTATTTTGTGAGTTCTCTTACATTCTTGTGAGTTAATAAACGGATACGGTTCATAACCGTCCACCTAAACACATGTAATTTGTATTAAAAATAAAAAATAAAAAAATACAAATTTAACCCACTTCTTTTATGATTGGTTTGATATAGATTCATGTACAGAGTTAATTCAAAATAATCGAACATCCATTGTCTATAAATTAAAAATCATATTTTTTAATATTCACAAATATCATCTCATTTACTAAAATGTTAATTTTTTTAAATACATGTCTAATTTAAAATAATAACTTAATACCACCAACTCTCAATTAAGATTAAAAAATTAAAATTTTTACTTTTGAACTCACATTTAAAATTCATGTCAATTTAAACATGAATATTCATAGTTAGATAAATGCGGAATTTATTGGTTTTTTTCCCCTCAAAGTACACCATAAATAATTATAAAGGAGAAAGAGAAAAGTTGAATTGAGAAAAAAAAGGAAGAAAAAAAAAGGTCCTCCTCCATTGTACATATCTAATAGAGTACAAAAAATGTGAAACATTTTCTATTCTATTTTTTTATATTTCATAAATGGAAAGTGCAGAGGTGGTTTGGTTTATTTTCAAATAGAATTTTGTACTATTTAAAACTTTAAAAATATATATATTTATTTTCAAACTTATTAATATTTTACATATTTTTATATATCTATCAAATTTATTTTAAAACTTACTAATGTTTTATATTTTTTATATAAAAAATAAATTTATTATTATTTTTAAATCTGTATTGTCTATATAAAAAATAACTAATTCAAATATATTTTATTTTTACATAAAAATTTAATAAAAATATTTTCAACATTTAAAATATTAAATATATAAAAAATAAATTTAAAAAATAAAACCAAACTAACACTCTGCTTCCAGGCTCCAGCAACCCTTCCATTCCCAAGAGGCCAAATAAAAGGTCAGCTTAATTTAAAAAATAAAAATAAACTACTAGAGATTAGAAAAAAAAAAAGACAAATTTTTATATTCCCACTGATCTAATACCTCTAAGGTACAGTCTCTCTACAGTTCCCTACATCTCCACCAAGGCTCTAGGCATAAAATTCGAGGTAGACAGAAATGGCGTCCTTAAAGTACAACAATTAAAGCGTGCTAACCCGTCTGCCAAACGAAGAACACAATTAAAATCAGTCTCCATCCGCACCCAAAAAAAGGACAAAAAAAAAAGGGGGAAAATAATAAAATAATTCTCCCTCTTGCATCCAAATCTCTACAACAGCGAGGACAACCAACCAGGTTCATTTTTCGGACCCATTTTCCCGCATTTTTATTGGGTTTATCGCCTTTTACTTGTATTTATACGCATTTAGTCGTGGGTGGGTGTGTTTCTGTGTGTTCGGTGTTCAAGATTGGTTCGTGGTGTAAGATTTGATCTGAAAATGGAAATCTGATTTGTGTACATATTGTTGATGTATGTGTATGTATGATCGATTTGTGTTATTTGATGTTAATCAGGGATTTGTCTTAAAGGGACAAAAAAAAAATGTTGGGGATTATAAGGCAAAGGGCGGCCTGCAAAGGCAATCATGCTTCGGTAATATGGCTGTCTCTAAATTATTTTAATTCTTTCATTTGATTTTTGGCTTTATTTTGGTATGTAACCGTTTTCACTTAATTTTTTTGGCTTGAAAGAGTTTGGAGCAAGGACTTCGAGCGATTGCGTTGAGGGCCTTTTCTTCCTCTGCCAAGGAGGTATTGAGTGTCTCCATGTAGTCGAAAATTGTGTGTTTGATGAACCACTGATGTTTGGGTGGTGGAAAACCGTTGATATGGCTAAAAATGACATGAAAACATTATGTTTTTGGAATCTTCAGACTTGGTACTGTATTTGGTGGTTTGTAAAATTATGAGATAGTGGGAAATTTAGTTGTCCATGTTCTTTCACTCCGCTTCTATGTCGATCATTATGTTTAAAAAGCTGGCTTCATAGTTTAGGTCTAGCGATAGTAAGTATTTATATGAGGTGCCTAACTTGTTAACTTAAGGTTATTCCAGTTTTTATGTGATTTATCTGTTGCAGGTACATGTAATATGTGTTACTTGTGGTGAATGATGTTTCTAATTGCCATCTGTTGCAGATGACAGTGCGTGATGCTTTAAATTCAGCACTTGATGAAGAAATGTCTGCTGATCCCAAAGTTTTTTTAATGGGTGAAGAGGTATCATGGAAGTTTTAATTGGGTTTTATGAGAGGAAAATGCTATTTCTATGTTGTTGGTTTGTTCTTTTTGGGTTCCATGATACTTGTTGACTTGTTTACTGCTGTTATACAGGTTGGTGAGTATCAGGGTGCATATAAGGTGAGTGCTAATTCAATTATCACCTCAATGCTTTAATGGAAATCTCTGTATTGCAAACTGGTTTTTAATTTACTACACTCTATATTAGATCTCCAAAGGGCTTCTGGAGAAATATGGTCCTGAGAGGGTTGTTGATACACCTATTACCGAGGTTGGCTTTTGTCCTGTACTCATGATTTTTTTTGTTTGAATTGAGTGGTAAACATTTAATGCTCAACCATGTAATGCTTTCCTAGGCCGGATTTGCTGGAATTGGAGTTGGGGCAGCATATTATGGTCTAAGGCCTGTAATAGAATTTATGACTTTTAACTTCTCGATGCAGGTTAGATTTCTTTGCCTTGATGCAATGTTTTGGCTTCATGGGGTTGAAACTCTAAAAATATTTCCTTCCACTAATGCATTCATTTTTCCAAATTTGAGGCTTCAATTGTTTGCTGCCTGTGGCAACCTGCATGTTTTCTTCTGCATGTTTTTTCATATCTGTTTTTCATTATATCAAGCTCTGACCTTGTGTTTTGTGTTAAAATGGTCAATGACTAGCTAATCTCAAGATACACAAATTTAAGCCATCAAAACATAAACTTTATTGTGCTATTTTGTGGTTATGTTACTTCTTAGTAGTGAATCATGTTCATAACTTGCAAAAATTAAATTAGATCTATTGTGGAAACAATTACTTAAAAATATTGAACTTGCCGGAAAACTGTGATATTGAGAACAATTTTGGCCAATTTAAGTGCCCTTTGTCAACCAGGTTATGGAGGTGAAGAACTTGGGACTCTGTAGTATTTTGCTGCATTTTTTTAAAATAGATACTAGCTTCCCTTTCAAACTTCATAGTTTTGCTATAAAATCGGAATTTGAGATCTATAATAATCAGCATTGCTAGCGAATTCATCGAAAAGAACAAAACTGATGAATTCAGTGTGCTGTCTTGCTATGTGTTTCAATGAATTGTTGTATTTTGATTTGTCATTTCCATATTTATGAAGTTTGAAGTTCTAATAACCTTTTTTATTCTTTTTTTCCCTGGGGTGGGGGTGTTGGTGGGTGAGGGATGGGGATATTTTGGGAGAATTTTCTGGATGCATTTTAAACTTTAGCAATGTTCCTGAACATGAAGAGTTTTATAAGCATACTTTATTACAAAGAATTTGATTTAAGGTAATGCTATGGAGGTAACTTACACATTTATTGCAGGCCATCGATCACATCATTAATTCTGCTGCAAAATCAAATTACATGTCTGCCGGTCAGATATCAGTGCCTATTGTTTTCAGAGGCCCAAATGGTGCTGCTGCTGGCGTTGGTGCTCAACATTCGCAGGTATGAATTTGACTGCTATCTATTGTGGTCTTGCTGAGTGCTGTACTATTATAAAGTCCTCCATCAAATGCCTATGTAAATGTTTAAGCATGTGAGTAGTTTTAGAAGTATACACTGTATCTGTCCAGTCACTCTATGTAACTCCACGTCCTAAACCAAAAAGGTAACTTTAGCTGAAGTAGCTACTTCTGCTGCTGCTGAAGGTAGAGATAATATTCTATCTCCCTGACTGCCGTTTCATATCTACCAACTAACAGAGGACTAGATATGGTGGACCAAACCATAGCAAAAAAGCCAATCAACAAAGATCCCTGCGTTGGATTAAAATGGGCTTTGTTCTCATCCCTCCGACCTCATGTTTGAGAAACATTCAACGAGGTGAAGGGGTTCTTTTCTCTCAATGAAACCCTCTTAAAGAAAGCAAGTTAGACTCTAGGTTTGGGAAACCCTAGAAGCTAGGAACCATGTGTAGTTGCAGTCTTATTTATTGGAGAAATCTCAAAATATTAAAAAAGATATCAGTTTATCATGCTTCTGACGTATGCTGCTAAGATGTAAGCCACCCAAGAAGTTCTATTAATACAACATCTTTTGATCAGGTTTAACCGTAATAATTGTAGTTTTTCGGTCTCTATTGTGAAAGAGGTGTTTGTGTTAGAATGGCCTTCTTTTTGGTGGGAAAATTGGAAGCTATTTTCAGTTTGTGATGAACTAATAAATGAATGTTTTACATAGACTAAAGAATCAGTTGTCGAGTAGCCATCTTGTGACATTCCCTGATTGTGGAGAAGGAATTTGGAAAATATATGGCCTGTTGCGGTTACAATCCATATTTCTTGCATTTGAAACTTAGGTTTTTATCCTTTGCAGTGCTATGCAGCATGGTATGGCGCATGTCCAGGATTAAAAGTACTGGCTCCATATTCTTCAGAAGATGCTCGCGGCCTGCTTAAAGCTGCTATAAGGGATCCAGATCCTGTCGTGTTCCTCGAAAATGAATTGCTGTAAGTAGTATTACAGTGATGATTTTCGTGTCAATTCCAATATATTTACGTGATATTACGTCGATATACGATTTTGTATCAATCTTTATTTATGTCTATTTTTCCTTGGGGGATTAACTTTTCTTGTACAGATATGGTGAATCATTTCCTGTCTCTGCTGAAGTTCTTGATTCGAGTTTCTGTCTTCCTATTGGGAAAGCTAAGGTATACGTTTAAAGTATATCATGCTTTGTCTTTGCTTCTTAAATATTAATTTTTTCTCACCCATAATTTTTTTTGACAGATAGAACATGAAGGAAAGGATGTAACAATCACTGCTTTCTCAAAGATGGTTGGCTATGCTCTTCAGGTCTGTCATTTATTTGTGAATGAATTGAGACCCTAGATAATTTTAGATTAGGACCTCTGAAGATTAATTGCCTAGCAAAGAAACAAGATGAATTATCTGCCTGGGGGCAATGGTTATGATTCTCAGTAAATCTTATTATGTTGAGTTGCATTTTTTATTGAATTTAGAGAAATTTGCGCCAAAGAAACTGGATCCTTGAATAGGATAATAACATATGTGATGGTCTTTTATTTAATTTCACATCGACATTCTTGACCTTTAATTTACCATTTTTATTTATCTAGGTAGGGAGTGTTTCACATTTTCTGGAGTTCCATTATGGTTTTCACTCGTTAACTCTGAATTTTATTTGCTTTTTTTTTTTCTTCTGAAACTTAAGCATAGAAGATTAATTAATCTTGTCCAGATCATGGATGCAGTAATGGTTAAAACAGCAGTCGTGTTTCCAGTATACAGTTATCTGCTGTCATGGCACAATACTATTAGTAAACTGTCTAGCAAGTTATACATGCAACTTTCAGTCTCAGAGTTCACTCTTGTGACCAATGTTTTCTCCTTTCATTGTGACTTCCCAGCTTCTATATCAAGATAATCATAGGAGCAGTACTTGTTGATTGAACACATTTTTGGATTCATAATGCGTTGGAGTTGTGGAACTTGACTCAATTAAACCAATCCCATACTATTGTGGAATGAACTAAATGTTTTATTTGAATTTGCAACTTGATATATTCTTCATGTTTCTTGGATTGACTTTAGTTGAATATGTATAGGCTGCTGAGATTCTCGCAAAAGAAGGGATTAGTGCTGAGGTACTCAAAGAAATTCACCTATGCCTTTACATGTTCATATATGGCATGAAAAATAGGAGTTCTGTGAAACCTTAGTTTTATTGGGTAGCCATTTGTTTTCTGCAGGTGATAAATCTTCGCACCATCCGCCCTCTTGATAGATCTACAATAAATGCTTCTGTTAGGAAAACGAACAGGCTTGTGACTGTTGAAGAAGGATTCCCTCAACATGGTGTTGGTGCTGAGATCTGGTCATCTTCTTTACATAGTTGCATCTCTCTCTCCCTCTCCCGAGCTAAGCCTCCTATCTTTCCATCAGCTATACTAATTTAATGATTATTTTTGTTTCTTCAGCGCTACTGTTGTTGAAGATAGCTTCGAATATCTTGATGCACCTGTTGAGAGGATTACTGGGGCTGATGTTCCCATGCCCTATGCTGCTAATCTTGAGAGAATGGCCGTTCCACAGGTTTGTGCTTCCTTAGTTATTTTCTTCTTTTTCTTGCATGAACTACTTTGCCTTTAAGAGTGTTGCATGAGCATAAAACTATAGTTTCATGTCATGGTAATGCTATGAAGAGGAATTGACTGTTGTATTTTTAAATATTTTCTCATGTGAATTTAACAAAAATGTTGCCCTCAACTAGGGTATGCGATGAAAGTGGCCTTAAAAGATATGATTTGATTCTCCTAAATGGTTTAAGTTTCAGATAAGACTAATTCTGAAAATCAACGGAGAAACTGTATAACAAGTAACGGCAAGGCTATGATTATACTTGAGGCTTCAGATTCTAGGTTTAAATTCAAGTGTTGTAATTTTTAAATAAGAAGGTGGCATTAGCATGAGGTAAGGAGTCATGGTGCCTGTTCAT
Organism: Paulownia fortunei; assembly: GCA_019321725.1. Taxonomy (NCBI): domain Eukaryota; kingdom Viridiplantae; phylum Streptophyta; class Magnoliopsida; order Lamiales; family Paulowniaceae; genus Paulownia; species Paulownia fortunei. Next base: position 3,562,742 of record CM033118.1, on the reverse strand, counting down.
TCAAGGGTGTATCATTCTATAGTTGTTTCATTTTTTTGGTCTCCTCCTCATTTGCATTGTATTTATGGTTTGACTTTGAGTTGGAATAATTCGGAAAAAACACACATCTTTCCACTTTCAAGATTATGGCAACTCAGACTTGGCCGAGATCATATTTCCTCTTCCCTGGCATTATTCTAATTCTATAATGCTTTGCATGATGAGAATAGAGGATTTGGAGAGTAGAACGAACAAACAAAAAGATAGAAGGAATAACTGTGATCCCCTAGGTTCTTTTTGAATTGGCTAGGCCATACTCACATGCAAAGTAGAAATGTCAGTGCAAAGTGTGCTAAATTCTGCCTTTTGAACGAAGATTAAACTGTTCGACTCTTCATTTGTCACCCTTCCAACTCAAAAAACATTTTACATTTGGGATCTATTTGTCAGGTCGAAGATATTGTTCGTGCAGCAAAAAGGACCTGTTACAGGTCAAGTTAATTGGCTGCAAACTGCTTGGAGTTACCAGGAACTGAAGGCTGCTATTGTTCCTATATATTCTTCTGTCCTAATAATTCTTTATACGCCTGTATGGTGTTCGGCTTTGTCCCAGGGAAAAGTTTGATTGATTCCCAGAACATCAGGGTTGACAAGTTTACTCTTGCTAGCAACATAAACAACAAACTTCCACAGGAAATAAGGTTCTAATACCTACTTTTCTATTCATGGCAATTTTGGAGAATGTTACTGTAAAACAAGCCGATTAAAGAAACTGAGGGAAGGGAAGCAAAAGCTTTTGAACTACTTTTTGCGCTTTGTTAAATTTTAAGCGCGATTTCATGTGTTTTGAATTCATTTTTTCATTTTATCTTGAGTATGTATGCTTCGATTTTACCCGAAAGGCGAACTAGGGCATTTTATATATGTTTTGAATGCATTTTTTCATTTTATCTTTAGTATGTTTGCTCTGTCAATGTATGTTTTGATTTACCCGGAAGGCGAAATAGGGGAATATCATTCTTTTTTAGGATTAGTTGAACGAAGTTTGGACACTTACCAAAAAACTAAAACAAAAAGCTATACCAAAAAACTAAAACAAAAAGCTATGACTAAAGATGAAACTATAACCTGTGCATAAAGCCCTTGATATGCCAAGCAAAGAAATAACCTTTTTCAACAGCAATGAAAGCAAGGTCAAATTTGTCGATTTTCATTAATTATGGTTTTAGAAGTAAATATTTCTGGAAAATGATTCAAGTCTTGTGAACTACAGTGATTAGGTATTTGAAGGAGCAGCAAGAACAGAAGATCGAAAGAAGTGTCCAAAAAAATTTAACCAATCGTTACCTTACCTGTGAACTTATTTCTTTGAGAGGCAGCTAACTTCGGATGCATCATTGAAATTGGAATAGGAAAGATCATCCACACTTGAGCAATTGAAGGATAGAAATGTGTTTTTGCTTTGAATTGAATAGTTTGGATTTAAGAAAATAATTTGAATCAAGAATTTTAAATGCTTTTTCAATATTCGAAGATTCCAATTCCATTATAACAGTTTTAAAAAATAAAATAACTCAAACTAATAGCTGAAGAATTTCAGATTTATGATAATTCAAAATTATTCAAACGGGGTTGACATTATTAGGTCCTGTTTGGTATCATTTTCCTCTTCTCTTTTTGTCTTTTCTTTGCTGTTTTAAGTCAGTTTAACTCATTTTAACAAAAGTATCATATTGAAAATATAATTTAGACAATAACTCAAATACAAAATTCAATATAACAATTGAAATAAACATATGAAAGTTCAAAGAACTTTTTTCTTATTTTTCAAAGCATAATACTCATATGTGCCGAATTTATTATTCATATTTATTTTTTAAATATTTTAATAAAAAATTTATTTTATGAAATGAAAAACTTTTAGCTGCTGTAATGTAGTGATATGATATTTTTTAACTATTATATCCAACTCCATATCCAACTCTCATCTCAAACTTTCTGTCAAGTCTAAATGGATTCATAAAAATGAGAGGGAGAGTGTTGTATTTTTAGTTAGTACAACTTTAGTATTTGATCACAAAAACTCACTAAATAAAGTTAAATCATTGGCCTAAAATCGCATGAACTCTCAACTCATTAGCCTAAAGTCGCATTTAGTCATCCGCACGGGTCTATAAGTATGCTGCCTCGCAGGTTCTGACAAAAGAAGTGTTTTCGCAGAGGGGAAAAATGGCTTTCTCCAACCCCTCCTCCCTCTTATCTTCTTCTTGCTCGGTATGCAACAGGCTCAACCCACTACTCTTCTCCACCCAAAGACGTCGTAGCATCTCTCTCTCCCGTTCTCACTTAATTCGTTTCAGAAGCAGGCGCTTCACTACTGGTAAGCACTAAGTTCTTGAAAAAAAAAAATAGAAATTCAAGGAAACTCAATAATGCAGCAAGAACATGTGAAAATATTTCAAGTGTTAAATGATCAATATGAAAGAACCCGTCAATGTCCGTCACTTTTTTTTTTCTCTCATTTGTTAGTCTTATATTAGTAGTCTAATTAGAAGAAGAAAATTTTGTCACCTTGGTAGGAGAAGAGAGAATCCATTAAAGGGTGAATGCTTTTTATGAATGAAGTTTGATATTTCCTGATTTTTTTTTTAAATTTTGTGACTTACAAGTAGTTTCCCTTATGCCATGTTAGTGTATTGCTGAAATTCTGATCCTTGCTGTAAATTTCAGTTGCTGGGATGGGGGATAGTGGTGTATTTACTTCGCCGGAAGTAGCAAAAGCCTTTGATTTTACAGCGGAAGAAAGGATATACAAATGGTAATTCAAATATTGATTTACGTTTCTGGATTCATTTTCGACTCAAAATCCAATTTCAATTGAAAAGGAACAAGTTAAAGAGAACCGATAATTCTTTTTCGCATGGTGATATGCAAGAACAATAGTAACCGTACATAGCAGGAAGTTATTCTTGTCCTTATGATGCTTGTGAAAGAAATGTACAATGTTTGAAGAACAAGATACTATTTGATGCTGTGGTTTTGTAGTAGGGAGAAGTTTAAATATGGGATTATAATGCTGAATCTGTTCTGTCATGTTAAGAGTATGGTATAGTACAGTAGAAGGTATTTTACGAGGAGATTGTACTTTATGGTTTAGGCGTTTTGCATGACGTATTTTTCTTGGAAATCTTGGTTTAAAATGTCATTGACATTATAGCATATGGTGTTGTAGGATTGAACAATTCTTGAACAATGAGTTCCTAACCTCTTATCATGCCCAATCGAGTTACAAGTCTAAATTGACTAAGCACTTTTGGCTATTTCCGTATTGTATGCTTTAAATCTCATTTCAGTCTGCCGTTATAAGTATCATGAAAAGGTGGTTTTTCTTGTGAATTGACTAGTTTTCCCTTATGTGATTATCAAACATTGACTTCTCAATGATGGGTCTTAGGTGGGAGTCTCAAGGTTATTTCAAGCCAAATTTTGAGAGGGGAAGTGACCCATTTGTAATTTCAATGCCACCGCCTAATGTTACTGGTTCATTGCACATGGGGCATGCTATGTTTGTGACTCTTGAGGTTGGGAAATATTAATGCTTTTGACCTATATTTTTCTTGTTTCCCATCCCTTCTGTATATTTTTTGGTTTGTAATTTGGGTGTTCACATTTAATTGATTCAAATGTCCTTCTTAGATAGTGATATGTGTGAGATTTTTTCTTGTTTCCCATCCCTTCTATACATCTAAATTTGTATTTTTGGTTCTATTGTCACATTAAAGTGATTCATACATCCATCTTAGGTGTGACATGTGTGTGATTTTTGCAGTTTTGAGTGTTTTTTTCTTCTTTTCCTGGGAATTTAGAATTTCATGTACCAAGTGTCTCCTACAGCACTTACTTTTCTGATATAGACTTTGTTAAATGACTAGTTTCAAACATTATTGGCTATGGAAAGTACCCATAGCCAGCCGTTATTAAACCAAGCAAAATACTTTTGATTAAATATATATTGAATACTCAATAATGAAACTCCACAAGCTTACATGCAAAAGAAAGCTTAAAATCATCCTAAACTTCATGTAATTCTTTCTAAGTCCTTGCATGTGTAGAATACCATGTTTTCCCTTCTTGTTTGTCGTGTGCTCTGCATTATACATGTAACAGGCTGATGTAGTGGATCAAAAGTAGCTAATTTTCCATAGGCATTAGTTTGCATATTGATTTAGTCGATAACAGAGCCCATTTGAACTTGTATACTTTTAAATGTTAATATTTCCGGTTTCAGCCTATTGCTGTGTAAAACGTATGCTGTTTCTTCGTAGTATTGCAACAATAGTGGTCTGTTGATAGAGCTTTTTATATCTAGTTTAGACGTTGTGTTTGTTTAGTTTAGATAGCTGATATATGCTTTGCCTACAACCTGAATTTATTATTTGGGGGCCAAATCAGAATGTCAAATTTTTACCCAACAAAGTAAATAGTATAGAATAGCATTCTTATTTATGATTCAAGCAAGAAAATATCAATGCAATAGAAAAACAAAGATAATAAAAGACCTAAGCAAGAAAATATCATTGCAATTATAGTATTTAGAAAAAGAAAGATAATAAAAGACCTAAATTATTCAATTTAAGTTTTGACCACTAGAGAAAAGCAAAATATTATCAGACAACTAGAAATCCAACAATAAGACCAATATGAAAAATGGGAAAATATGCATAATGTGAGTTAATTAATATCATTAATTAGAAAAATGACAACTGACATGTTCCCCTAAAATCATACTGAACTTAATAAAAATAAATAAATAAGATTCGGAAACAAACTGAGACTATATACACGATACACCCCTAAGATTAAAGCACCCCCCCACCCCCCCACCCCCCGCCCAAAAAAAAAAAAAAAAAAAAAAAACAATTTGAACTTCCAAGTTTGAATTGGTATGTAATTGTTGCAAAGTTGAAGTTTTTGGGTCTCTTTACACTCTTACCCTACACCATTAATGTAAATGTACTTTTGAGAACATTGTCATCTTGGAAAATAGAACAGTATTTTGGACGAACTTTAAAGGAAATAGAAGTATTCAATCATAGATAGAGGGAGTATGTTTTTGTTATAGAACATTGAGGGGTAATAGCCTGTGTACGCTGCTGCTCCAACTCCCCTCGTTCCGCACTGGCTACAGAGATAGGAATTTATTGTCACATTCTATACATTCTTCAGGATCAGTGTATTATTTCATATTGCTAGTACCATTGGTTTTTCGGACACCACAAGAATGCTCTTGTGTTATCTGGTTGCATGAAGCTACTCTGTAGCATCATTGTTTCTAAGGATTTTGATTTCTTTGTAGCTTAAAAATTATTTGATAGATTAAAGTGCCAAAGCCAAGGGAAATTTGTGTTATAGTATCTCTGCTCTCCTACTCTCTTCTCTTTTCCCCTCTTTCACTCTTCATCTTGTCATCGTTATTGATTTGCTATGTCCATTTACCACACTGTTTTTCTGTTACCCATGGTTAATAAATTTTAGAATTAGAATATTGCATGCAATAACTTCCTGTTATTAATTTTGTTACTATTGTAGGATATTATGGTAAGATACCATAGAATGAAAGGAAGACCTACCCTCTGGCTTCCTGGAACTGATCATGCTGGTATTGCAACCCAGGTTGATGCTATATCTAACAAGCACTGCTTTTCGATATATATTTGGATCAATGTAGTTGTAGAATATCTTCTTTTAGCTCACTATTTGCAAAAATAAACAATTCCATTTTGGTGAACTACGAATATGTTCAGAAACTTATTTCAGATTCTTGAAATTTTCCGGACTATTGGTCATCATCTCTATGCTTTTCATTCATCAAATATTTATTTGATCATATTTCTTGAGTGAGAGATTTTTTTTATCTATTTTGTCACATAAAATTGGATTACATGGTCATATGGTGATGTTGCTTTTCTATTTTGTAGTCTGAGGGACTAAGGATTATGGTGTTCAGTTATTTGAAAGGGTTCTAACCATGGATGGCCAAGGTGGCTGGTGGGGGTCAAACACCCCCCCCCCCCCCCCCCCCCACTCTTGGATAATTCTACTGTTTGCATTATGTAGTTTTTCTATAAAAACCTTGTGTTTACGACCTCCTACCCACCCAGAAATCTTTCAAAATACTCTGATATATGTCAGTTACTTGTTTTTTGCTCCCCCAGCTTTAATATCTGGTTCCACCACTGGTTCTACCTTGTCAACAGTTTGCAGCGTCTTCTGTTTCTGAGCCTAAATTGTTGCTGCCTTTTTTATTTATTAAATCCTTTATAAAATGTATTTATTTATGATCCTTGAGTTATTGTTTTCTGTTGTTCAGTATGTTATGTTTGGAAGAGCTTTCTATATAGTTATTGTTCTAGTATGAACGAAACACTCCTTATTTTCAGTTGGTTGTGGAAAGAATGCTGGCTGCAGAAGGAATAAAAAGAGTTGATTTGGGTAGAGAAGAATTTACAAAACGAGTATGGGAATGGAAGGAAAAGTAAATCTACTCATCCTGCTTCCTTTTTACTGGTTTTTGCTCATGTCTGCCTGATGCCCCTTCCATTCTCTAATTTTTGAATTTTTGCAATTAGTGAAATAGTTACCCATTTTATAAAAGTAGATAGCTATTTTTTTTTATTTGCTTACATGTCTCGTGCTGTTGATTTTGCTAATCTTGTGCAACTGTTCTCCTTTTGATCTCGAATGAGATTTGGAACATGCAGAACTAGTGACTTTTAAACTAGTATTTGACAACTGACGTAGTCCCTGTATTGGAAGTTCATTAACCATTTTTGAAATGCTTACCAGGATAGAAATCTAACTAGGTGATGTCATGGAACCCATTGTTTGATTTACTCTTCATTCCCCTTCTATCCTTTTTTTCCACGTCACTATTGTCATCATTATGAGTTTTCTTTTGTGTATTTTGATTGGGGCTTCTGTTTCTTAGTTGGTTTTTGGTTCTTGGCCCAGGAAAGGGGCTATAATATTTCACACCCTTCTTTTCTCATCCATACATATTTTCGTATAGAAATTAGGCAAGGGCCATTCATTGTATGAATATATGTTTCTTTAAATTCGTTTGAGTGCAATCAATTGTCATAAAGAACCCATGAAAAATAGTACTCCTTCAAATGCTCCACTTTTCTCTCACTCTCTCTCTCCCCCTTCCCTAGCTATCTAGCTTTCTAGTTACATATAGTGGTGTTGTCTTTTATATCAACCTACTACTGCTGCATGGAGACTTAATGCTACCACTACTTACAGAATTGGCAATAGTTGTCCATAGAAAATGAATGTGCCCCAATGATTTAGGTATGATGATGTAGGAGAAATGTTAAAAAAATCTGCTAAATCTCTGACAACATTAGAACCAAATGCAAATTATATTAGATAAGTATAAATTATGTCCTGAGGGCTATTAAGTTGACTGGTTTTGCTATGCTCTAATCACTAATCAGGATTATGTCAAGATTGTTCTCAAGTGCAACCTCAATTGATATTTTAGAGTTGGTAGAGCTTTCTGTATGCCCAACTTTTATGTTCAATAATGGGCAGACATGTGCTTCCCCTTTTCTCAGGAGTAGTCTTATGTTATTCTGAAGAAACTTGCTTGCACTTGGAAGTCAGTAATTTACTCTGTAATTTCTTATTTCTTTGTATTTAGAGTATTGAAATGCTCATTCAGCGTATTACTTGTAGGTATGGTGGGACAATCACAAATCAACTCAAGAGACTTGGTGCTTCTTGTGATTGGACCAGAGAACGTTTTACCCTAGATGCTCAGCTGAGTCGTAAGGCAGTTTTCATCCAGTAAATCCCCCATCAACCATGCATTATGCATAATATATCAGGATTATATGTGGTGTCTAGGATAGTGCATGATTTGGTGCCAAGCTATCATGAGTAGGTTACTTATGATTATATCAGAGGTTTTGTTTGGTTATTGATCTACTAATCTCCCTCTTCTATTTAGAAAGTTTAGCATTGCCACTCATCAACTGCATATACTATTTCATTTGGTGAATTAAAATTTCATAGAGTGATACATTTTTGTGGCACATGCCCTGCTTGTACTGAATTTTGTTCTCTTAACTTTTGCAGGTGCAGTAGTCGAGGCCTTTGTTAGGCTTCACGAGAAAGGCCTAATCTATCAAGGTAGGGACAATTTGCTTTTCACCTTTTGACAGGTGCTGAACTAAAGCTTGAGGGACATTCTAGAATAAACGTAATAAGGCTTTTCAGTTATAAAAGATACAGACATTGTTGCAAATTTTTCCTTTGTGGGAGTGATTTGATTATCGATGTTCTGTCGCTTTAGTATGAGGAAAATAAGAAGCTATCACATCATCACAAACTGCGAACACTACAAAGGAACAAGATGCTCATGAAAATTAGTTTAATTGCACATTGCCTCAACCTCCTATTCTGAATTTAGTACAGGACAAGTCCCTCGAGAATGAAGAACATATAATTGCCACAATTTAAAAACTCTTGCCCGCCCTAGTGTCTTTGTGAAAGCATATCTGTCAAATGAAAGCTGATTATAAAAAGCCAGTAGTTTTTCTTCTTGATTATACTCAAGCAGTCTTCTCCCACAATCTTAAAAATGAGGATCTCTTTGGTTTAGTGGTCCTTGCTTTTTACTTCTGTAATCAACTCATGGTAATTGGTTTTGAATTTATGTTGATGAAATGCCTTAAAGATCTATTGTTGCACAAACTTGTGGACTAAACTTTACTGAGATGTATATGTCAAAAGATTTTGTGTGTTGATTGTGATTCTAATAAATGTAGTAACAAGTAGTTTCTTGCAGGTTCTTACATGGTCAACTGGTCCCCTAATCTACAGACTGCAGTTTCTGACTTGGTATTCAAATTATGACTTGAGTTTTCCATTCATATCTCCTGTTCGCATTTTTATTGTTTCGTATATCAAATTCATCTTTCTTTTAGGAAGTGGAGTACTCGGAAGAACCAGGTGCTCTATACCACATTAAGTACCGTGTTGCTGGTGGTTCAAGGTATTATCTTTATTGAAATTATTATTGCTGATTGGCTGATCATTTGAAATTTAACCTTGCAGCCTCATTATTAACTAGGTTCCAATAATAAATGCCTTTCTTTTAGACTCCATTTTCATAAAAGTTTTTAGTTGCTTGCTGGCTGATCAAACTTCTAGCATGCTGTTATTATGATATGTTACCTTTTGCATTTATTTGTGGACTTGTTTTGTCTTTTGCTCAACATTGCTTAGTTTCTCCTAATAAAATGTTTCTCTTTGAATGGGTATATTGACTTCTATTCACAACATAGTGTTGTTTCGCACTGAGGTTTTTATTACTTTTTCTTCACCTTCTGGTTGGCCATTACAGTCTATATGATTCACCAGAGAACCCTTCAATTTTGCCAATTTTCTATCTAGGGATTGGTGATTGCATTTCTTAATGTAGACTTTCTATTTGACTTTGGTTGGGATGTTATAACTTATAAGCTCAATATTTGTATTCAAAGCTCAAGAGATGAGGTGCCCTTATTCCGTCCCCAGTGCCAGAAATGAGAAAATATGCAAAACGAATGTAAATGACGCACACACAATATGTGGTGAATGGTGACTATATTGGTTTCACTTATAAATGCATACATACATGCATATATATAATACATATATGCATGCATGAATACACACACACACACACACAAACATGTGTATATATATATATTCTGACCACAATGCAACAAATCATGCTGTTTGTAATTTTTCTTGGTGATATTCTACATGTGCTTGTGTCAGTAGCTGCCACTGAAGGTCTTGTGCTTTATATATCCTGCTTCTTCCTTGCTAACATGGTCATGGAGGAATGGTAAATACATGGTCTGTTTTCTGGAGAAACAATTCTCTTATTGCTTGTTAAAGAAGTTGAAAATATCCTACCTAAATTTTATATGCCATTCTTAGATGTAGAATGTTAAGCATGAAGGATATGTAACAAGAGAGTGAGTAAAATTGCTTAGCAGGGTTACTTGAATGCATATGTCATCATTGATGTTTAGGTATTCTAGGAACTAACTGGTCACCAGATTGGGAAGAAAAAGAGAACAAATAAATTAGGAAGAAAAGAACGCTGACATGTCCAGCCTATGTGAGAGCTTAAACTTGTCTGCATTTCTGTGACAATAAAATGCGAAGCAGTCCTATATGTTCATTTGCTCTTTTAGCAAAAAGTTGTTTTCTTCTATCTCACAGGAGTGACTTTCTAACAATTGCAACCACAAGGCCAGAGACTTTATTTGGCGATACAGCTGTAGCCGTGCATCCCGAGGTAACTTTATCTGTTTTAATATATCATGGAAGATTACCATGAATAAGTCTTCTATTTGCCACATAAAGTGATCTGTATGAAGTGGATTATCTTGCAATACACAAAGTAAACCCTTTTTTTCTGTCATTACTTGCTTATGGACCCTGAGATTGAGTTTAATTTCCACAGAGTAACTAACTAAAGAAAGATTTTACCAATAGACTCAGTTTGAAAAGTGTTGTGACAACTGCCATGAATGCAAGAGGCCCCCAATTCTGTCAGGGTAACATGGAATGAAGCAAAACGGCGCTTTGATTTGGACATTTGGAGATTGATTTTGGCCCATGTAAAAGAATTTCCATAAATGTTTTTCTCATGCTAACATCCTTGCATCAAAAGGTTAATGGGAGGGAAGAGCTGGAAAAAGGATAATTTACATCGCCGTATCTAGTTTCCATACTGCTAGTATAACTCTTTTTGGGAACAAATCCATCCACTCATGAAATTCCTTGTACCTCCTGTTGTGTGCCTTCTCCAACCTTTGTGCCACCATCAGACACTTTAATTCCAGAGATTTTCTTCCCACATCACATTGTATAGTTAACACTTGGCCACAGCCTTCCTTCTTTCCCTGCCATTCCTCCACAATGATGGCATTCCATTTACCAAAATTCCCATTATATAGAATACCCAATATACCATTGTCTGAAGTTCTAAAAATTGTGTAAATGCTGCAATCTAAGAAGGTTACTCCTAGGTACCACCTTGTCTCATGGGCTATGAATTGAGTTCGTGACTCTTTCTCCAAGTACCTTCAATCTATATTCTGGATAATCAGTGTCCAGCCTTTTGCAGGGGGAAAGTGGAGAGCAATTTTAAGACCTGTTAGAAGCTATTGCCATGTGGCTGAAGGTCATTTGAGCAATATCTGGGGCCCATAAACAGCTATTCACACCTTCAACTTTTAAGAGTAAGGAAAGCTAAATATTGTTGACTGAGATGTAAAAGTTTTCCTAGAAATGAGATGTCTTCCAGGTGACTCACAGGTGTTCTAACTTGAACCTGAATCATAAGTGGGTTAAAAACAATGTTCTAAACATCTTTTTTTAAGAGGGTAGAAAAAACTATAAGAACGCTTGCACTTGTTTTGTAAATTATATCTCATTTAAGATCATATGACCATGCACATGTAAACCGTGAGAGCAAGATAAAAGCTTTTCGGTTACCAATGAAGAACGTCAAGAATCATCTGGGGCAGGTTTTGATGAGATGTAAGAAAGCCAAAAAGGGATTGAGTTGGGAGAACTAGTGATCTGCTCAGTGGACAGGGGTGGTAAAGGAGTCCAACAATGTTGTCAGCGAAGTTTGTATATCTTCTGTGACTGAGAAGAGTAGGTTAGAAAGTTGTGTTGGAAGATAGTTAGGTTGGTCTCTTTCTATCAAAGCCAAACCGAAGAGACTGATGGAGCGTGATGGAAAGTAAGGAAATGAAAGGAGGTAGTCTGCTGAAGACAAGCTGTTGGTAACACATTGAGACATTAAATACTTGAGGCTTGTTGTTCAATGCTGCATAATATTAATCCAGCGGCCGACAGCTCAATGCTTAATCACTTTTGGAAATCAATGTGTTGCTTCTAATAGACTTTCATTGTCCATTTGGATTTTTATAGTGGAATATGAGAGGTACTCAACATTATAAAACACATATTGAAAGAAGAGCCATCTTATGTTGTGAATGACCACAGAATTCAATTTCTTTATTAAACTAGTTACTTAGTGAAACTACATAGCTGTTGCTTGAATGTGCTTGGCCATTGCCTGTCGTGTCTGCAATATGCTTGACTCAAATTACCTTTAACTATTATATTTGCTTTTTTTATTTTTTTTAATATTTTAAGTGGTTGCGGCATTTTTTTTAGCTGCGTCCAATTGTTTCATTGAATTTAGGGGTATCATTCTCCTAATACTTTTGTTCATGTTTCTTAGGATGAACGTTATTCCAAGTACATTGGAAAGCAGGCTATTGTCCCGATGACTTATGGCCGGCATGTGCCCATTATTTCTGATAGGGTAAAAAGATCTTCTCTCATGCTTAAAATACTTGCTGTTGTGACCATCAAGATAATACCTCCTTCTGGGATTAGAAAAAAACATTGAAGGTCTTGAAATCATCAAGGTTCAGCAATTTGGGTGCAGAGATGCTATTAAAACTTTAAATTACTTCCCATGCATTTGTTGTTTTGTCTGCTCATATTTACCCCCAACTTTGTAGGTAAACAAAGTGAAACTTAAACTGGAAGTGACTTGACATCTGTTTAAAAGAGAGAGAGAACTTTTTCTCTGGCTTCCTCTGGGATCAATCATGCACAATCTTGACTTACCTTAAACCCCAGCCTTTCCCTAATACAAAAATCATAAACACTGGTCATGCATGCTTGCACAATCAGGCTTAGGTTGAAACTGTTTTAGATGTGAATGTACTGACTTTCAGCTGCAGAGCACTCTGGTTTTCTTTCTCATCCAATCTTTTGAGATCAGACAGATTCGTTGGGGCTTGATTGGTATTCTTTTGATATTAAGGACAAATCCTTCATGACCCAAATTTTCATTCTTCTTCTTTTTAGTGTAAACCATAAAGCATATAGAGTTACTTGAATAAATTTAGAACTGAAGAAAGAGCTTGTGTAATCTATATCTATCGTCTGTATATATCTTCAAGTAGCCATGGCAGAATATTGTTGCAATTGTAACTTTCAAGTTGCCAAAATACATAAAACCAACCCTATTGGTTGTGAGCCGGGGGAAGAATTTTCTTTCCCCCAAAACCAAATATGTTTCTTCATTCCCCAAAACAATTTCATTCTTCTCCAAAAATAAAACGGGGCCCACTATACATCTAGATCATCACATTATTCAATTATATATTACTATATATTGAGATCATCTTTTATATATATATATATATATATTTGAAAATACAACATATAGCATTAAAAAGGGCTGACGTGACACCCACAAAAAATCTTACCAAATGAGACATCTACTGTCTCCCCCAAAACATAACCAAACATTACTTTCATTCACAAACCCATCTCCCCAAACACCTTCCTCAAAACACCCAAAACTCATCCAAAGATTCTCTAAGATTCTACACAGAGTATGGTTCCTGAAAGGCTACTTTGTCCGCAAAGCACAAGCATCTTTTCAATTGCCCTACATTTTTCTTTGATTGCCACATTTGCGGCTTCTCCTAGAGATAGTAATAAACAAAAATTAGTACGAACGTCTCAGCAAAAAATGCCACCTGAAATTATAAGATGCATACATGTATGAGTTTTGTGCAAATAACCACACCCTATCAACCCATATGCATATGCTCCTAACAAATATGTGCCTACTTGGATTATGAAAAATGCAAAGCCCAAGTATATCACCATCGTGTTTCTACATATGAGCAGTTCTACCAGCATTTAAGGTCATTGGCTGAGTAATTTGTATTCTCAATATGATATTGAAGGTAGGAGAGAGACCAGTGATAGTGATTATTTATCCTGGTAGAAACTCTATGTTAATTTAAATTATATAATGCTATCAATATTGTACCTGCTTTATTTTAGTGAAGTTTTTATGAGATTTAGTCATTATTTTACCACCAAATTATAATTACTTTATTATTTTTAAATTGGCCGCAACGAATTTTTAACCTTATCCTTTGATAAAACTCACTAAATATTATATATGAGAATGTTTTAGTTTAAAAGATGCATAATTGTGCTAATTAAAAATGTCCGAATTTTCATTTGAAATTTCCAAATGTTTCTATGAATTTCTGTTGTTTTGTCTAAATCGAAGTTGAGATTTCCATAAATTTTCAATTTCGAAGGGTGCATCGATGTAGATTGTTCAAGAAGAAATATCTTACATTGCATAACTAAACCTATCAAAACTTATGAGGAGGAATAGTTTTGTATGATAATAGCACCTAGTATCTTCAATCTTGACGACATATCCTTCTCTCTTTAGTACATTCACCCCAGATTCTTCTTTTCTCTTTCTCTTCATTTCAGATTCCTTCTTTTCTTTTCTTCTTAGTTCTCTCTTTCCTCCTCTTTTTGCTTTCTTTTTAGCCAAAGGAACCAAATTTATATAGCAGATATTGTAATTACTCCTTGCAATATTTATTCACGCATCACACATGTAAGATAGGTCACAACTTAGTCATAAATCTGCCTCCTTTTTTATATTATGATGCATGACACCAGCTTTCTGTAATTGAATGATGTGGCAGGACACTAATCAGTCATTAGCGAAGTTGCAACTTATGCATCTTGGTGGCTATATCTCTACGTTCCAAGTGTCATCTTCTCTTCCACAGTTAACACCATGATCATCACTTATCATCTTCTTGATCAGCACTAAACTTCACTTAAGTCATTTGTTGATCTTACTCACCATAAATTAATCATGCTTAAACACTAAATATCATTGCTTAATGCCTAATTGATCATAGCTTAGGCATTACTCTTGTCATTACTATATGGGCTTCTGTTACAAAATCTTATTTGTTGCTGTGTTTCATGAATTATGTTGTTTAGGAGACCCGGAAATGGGGTGATGAGGGTGGCTAACAAACACATGCTTCCAGGCGTGTATACCTAAGTTGGTGCTAACAGATAAAGCATGCTTGAAACAGAGATATGATATATGGATATGTGGCTTTAAATTTTGTTTAAATGGTGAATAAAATTGTGTCAGATTGTTTGAATCTTCTAGAATGATAACTTAGATAATGATGGTTGTGTGGGTGCTTCGTGACACAATTGATGTTTGGTAATGGGATAATTTACTTATTCTATGATTGATGGTAGGTGATGGACCTTGTGTAAGTGACACATACACATACACAAAATTTTGAAACAGCAATAAAACACATTTTTACTGTTTCATTTGCCCATTTCTCAAAAAATGGCAATTTCTGTTATCACTTTTCTCTTTTTCACCCTGTTTCAGAGTGAAAGCATGTTTATGTTTCCCATTTTTCAATTGAAAAAGTCTGAAAAAAAGGTATCATTTTCAACCATTTTCTTAAAGAATGATAATACACATTTCCCAACTCAAATGTCAATATCTAAAGTAATTACCAACATGTTTTAGTCAAGATCGACCGCATATGATTTGCCAGCATCTTCTAGTGAAGCCAGTTGCCCATTTTTGTCAAAGCAGGCCACACAAATTTCCCATTATCTTTATTTTTGCGAATTGCCAAATTCTTGTAAGGATAAAACCAAGTATGTTGTGTTATTTTGGGTGTTTAGGGAGAAGGCGTTTTGGGAGAATGTATTGGAGAATGGGTGTATTTGTAGGAAAATGTATTGGAAAACATAATATATGTTTGGTTTTATTTCGGGAGAATAAATGGAGTATAAAAAGGGGGTGGGAAAATGAATCAAAAAAAGCCCAAACTTTTTTCATGTTTTCACGTTTCATGTGGGTTAAAAAAGCAAAACCAGACACATTTTCATTTTTATACCTGCTACATAATCTAGTCACCTCAACTAAACCAAAAACATTTTCATCTCACAAAAAAATAGAGGTGAAAATGTTTTGAACTTCTTCAAAAACTGGAAAAATGGATATGAATACGAAAATAAACCCGAACTTCACCGAGTTTCTCACATGCCCCAAGTTACGTTAAAAAGAGTTGATCTGTCTGTATTTGCTGTGATTATCTGATTCCCGACTTGAACCTGAAAGAAAGGAGCTTAATTCTGAACAAATTCTATTCTGATGATATTTTATACCTTGTGAATACATAATATATAATATCTGATGCATGTTTTATTGTAGTTGAGGTTATTGACAGTTTCCTATTTCATTCATAACATTTCTGTTAACTATCAGTTTCTCTCTGTTGCTTCTAGTTATTTTTATTCATGCTTTTGTTTTTCTGAATGGATGTCCTATTTCCTAATATACTTTCTTGTTGATGATGCAGTATGTTGATAAAGACTTTGGAACTGGTGTCTTGAAGATAAGCCCTGGCCATGATCACAATGACTACCTTCTTGCTCGGAAGCTTGGTCTTCCCATTCTGAATGTCATGAATAAAGATGGGACACTAAATGAAATTGCTGGGTTATACTGGTATTTGTTGAAATTTTGGGTGTCAAACTGTTTCAGCAGTGGTAAAGGAATTCATATTTGGCCTAATATTTTGTAATTGTAATAAAATGTTCAGTGGTCTTGATCGGTTTGAGGCACGAAAGAAACTTTGGTCAGATCTTGAGGAGACAGGACTAGCAGTAAAGAAAGAGGCTCACACTCTACGAGTTCCAAGATCGCAACGTGGTGGAGAGGTGTGCTCATATGGGACAATGTTTGCTTGAAGATGCGCCTTTTGTCTTTCTTGTTCTAATTTGAAGTTCCTTTTATCAGATAATAGAGCCGCTAGTAAGCAAGCAGTGGTTTATGACAATGGAGCCCTTGGCAGAGAAGGCTCTCCAAGCAGTGGAAAAGGGAGAATTAACTATCATGCCCGAAAGATTTGAGAAGGTATGTAATATTAGTCATCTTTTCTGCGCTCTTCATTTGGTTCTTTGGACCTTGTTTTGTCATACCCATCTCTTCCATGCCTTTCTTGATTTTATTCTTTTACTGGCTTTTAAAGCTGCTAGTGTTCTTGATGTTCCCTCCTCATTAAGCTCCATCTTTCTGCGAATTCTGAGCAGAACATAGAGGACAACTAAAAGCCTAATTCTCTAAAACTATTCCAGACATTACTTTCTTTGATTTATATTAGTTGAATTGTTCAAATATAATTATTTGTTTTGGAGTTGGAGTTGTATTCTTACATGTTGTACATGATGATTCCAGATATATAATCACTGGCTATCAAATATCAAGGACTGGTGTATAAGCAGACAACTGTGGTGGGGGCATCGTATACCAGTTTGGTACATTGTGGGTAAAGACTGTGAAGAGGATTACATAGTTGCTAGGAGCACTGAAGAAGCTCTTGAAAAAGCTCGCAAAAAATATGGCAAAAATGTTGAAATATATCAGGATCCAGATGTTCTTGACACCTGGTTTTCGAGGTTTGTTGTTGAGCATTTTTCTTGAATTTAATTGTCCATTTGCTTTTTATACCTTCCTTTCTCTGTTTAGTACCCTTCGTCTTTTTCTCGAATAAAAGTCTGCCTCGAATCAAGTAAGGACACCTAATATTTGAATCACCAGTAATTTGACTAATATTTATCACTATTTGGCGCCAGAATTTAGCTAGCGATTCCTTGAAGTAACTGCATGTCAAGTTTCTATCAGTATATACTAACTTTTCTTGTTTAATTTCTGCATACAACTTTTTTATCATTTTCAATTGCTTGTTTGTTTGTTTACTCTGAGATAGTTATGTTGCTTGAGGAAAACATTACCTTGTGAAATACTTTATCAAGTTAATTAGATGATCGATTGTACAAGCCAAAATAAATCATGACATGGAATTCTGCATTAAATATACAGCATAGCCAATTGAATATGCAGTATTCTTGAAAATAAAACAGAGAAAATTTAGTGAATTACCTTTATTCAACAAGCAGCTATTTCTCCTGGGGTAAAAATTTTAGCCAGTCCCTTTTTCTATTGAATGAAAGATCTGACAATCATAATGAAGAGTTAATGAACATTTTTGTGCAGTGGGAGAGGAATGGGGGTGTTAGCAAAATAACTTGTGCTTGAACTTGTAGGGAAAAAGACTAAAATGCCATTACTAGCAAAAGAAATTCGTGTTGGTAAAATTATAACCAATAAACATTAGCATGTTAATCTATAATATAACCATGTAAACTATTAAGAGTAGTCCCTGATCTCGCGCTTTCTCTCCTATGTATAAAAATAAATGGAGGGCTTCAAAAAACCCATCACCCACTGGACGACCTGATAAATTATCAGGTCGATCCGATGAGAGTAGAATAAAATAAATCTCTGCCTGTGAATTACGCCCTCCACATAAAAACAATTGGATGGATGAAACAAAGCCAACCATCATCTGTATCGAAGTGGCAGCCGCTTTATTTTTCAGGCCAATCTAATTAATACAAAAGTAGGTTTCTTCTTTTGAAAGGAGCATTTGGCAGACATTCCCATCATTTCATAGAGCATTTGACCCACATTCTCTCCTCAATCGGCGATTCAAGGAGCTGAATGGTACTGCTTCACTGTGTCAGTTTGTGGTACAGTTAGTTCACTGGGAGGATTGCGACAAGAACTCAAGTCTAAGTTTGAGTTGGTAAGTAGTCTCTGACTGATGAAGCGGAAGACCTGCCTTAATATGACTTAGGCAAGACGACTCGATGGACTATCAGTGACGAAGCTGAATAGATTGAAAGCTGGTTTGTCATTGTCATCGCCGTATTCAAAAGCGACAGATGAGAGAAGAGAGAGAAAGAAAGGCATGGAGGCGGTGGTGGTGGTGAGAATAGGAGAGAGTGGAGAGAGTTTGGATTTTAACACCACTATTGCTAAATTTTTGTTTTATTTATCAGGACTGTCTTCTGGGTGCCTACGTCTTCCGATGTAGAGATGGATACGTGATGAGGAATTGTGATGGTGGTGGAGAGAAGGTTGGGTCTGGTGAAGAGAGTTGGGGGAATGAGGGGCAAATACGGATATTTGGAATATTAACAAGGATAAGATTGTAAAAAATAAGTCAAGATAATTATTAAAGTACCTGAAGCTGTAAAAAGCACCGGGGTGCCTCTAGCTTTTGCCCAATTTTGACTTTTTTAAATCCAAGTAGAAGTTGAAGCACATGTACCAAACACTCTCCACCTGCTTTCTTTAAGCCAGAAGCTGAAAATTGCTTTTCTGTTACTATTGCGAACACCTCTAATATATGGTAATATGACTTGGGGGTGTTTGCAAATGCTATAAAAAAATTGCTTGCATGCTTTTAACTTGAAGAAAAGCAAATCAGATGTTTGCAAGGGCTGCTTGAGCTTGTATTTGACTTGGAAAAAAAGAAGTTAAAATGAGACAAAAGTTGGAAGCATTCTCAGGGGTGTTTTTTATAGCTTATGGTATTTTATTCATTTTATTGAAGTTTTTGTTGACTTTTTTACCACCATTATTCTTTAGATAACCCAACTACCCATCATTTCATCAAATTCGAGTTGCCTTAATCTTCTTCACCAACCCAAGGCATCTCTGAACAATCTCTTTCCTAAGAAATTCCACCTCCAAATCCGAAGACACCAGCCGGGAAACAATTTTTGTTATCGGCATGAGCTACTTTATTGTTTTTGGAGCAGCATTATGCATCCATAAGTGGACTACTTCTTCCACAAACCTTTTGTTTTCGAATATTGGTTTCAATTTGTTGGTTGGAACTTAAATGGGGCTTAAATTAGTTAGTTGTGTGACCCTTTTAGACCAAAAAACTATGGGTCTAGTTCGGTCCACCTTTTTCACCCATTAAAATAAATGTTCACACACAAATCCAATTTTAGTTGGTGGGTTGGTGAATGTGAGTGATTCTTGCTAGCTTTAGTTAGGATTAGGATGTGCCTGATTAAGTGGTCTAAGTCATGTTTCAATACAGCTTATGAGCTCTTGCCAAAACTTCATTTTGCGTTGATTAGCTGGAAGAGAAAAGAAATGCAAGGAGAAATGCAATGTTTGGTTTCATTTTCATCATTGCATTTTCCTTCTCCGAAAGACAAAAATTTGTTTGCCTCTTCCATTTCCGTGAATGATATTTTCATTTTTCCAGATTACTAATCTTTCATTAAAATATTTAAATAATCTAATTACCCTACTATACCCCACTAACTACAACAAAACAATATTAACAAGATCTCTACTCTTGAAAATGTCTCCCACTAACCACAACAAGACAACGTTTACAAGATATCTGCATTTAAAAATATCTCTCAAAATACAAAATATCATTTTTTCTAACAAAACATTCAAACACATTTTTATTTTCTACACATTCCCAATCCCATTACCAGAATAGATTCTCCTAGAACAATATCCCCAAAATGGCCGGAAATGAAACCAAACATAGCCAAAATCATTTTTATAACTAGTGTTTGCTTATACGGGCGGAATAACATTATCACTCTAGCATATAAATGTCAAAATTTCATGGGTATGTGTTAATAGAAACTAAATTCTCTCTTAGTTGCATCATATTTGTTTGATATCCCTCCTTAAATAAAACAAGGAACTGGATTTTTTCCTTGACTTGTTGCTTGATTCCTAAATGATCATCTGTCCAAAACATTGATGATAACATGTTACGACTAACAAAACTAGATGGTTAAACTCATCCTGTTTGCCTTTCTCTTAGTGCACTGTGGCCTTTCAGCACTCTTGGTTGGCCAGACGTGTCAGCAGAGGATTTTAAGGAATTTTATCCTACATCAGTTCTTGAGACCGGGTATTACATCTTCTGCTTGTGCTTTTTTTAACCTTTTTGCATATCTAGTAACAATGCAATTTACATGGAGAACAGTTCATGTATTTGAAAGAATTCTAATGGTGCATTATTCTCTGTTGAAGAAAATACCATTTACACTTACAAGTATTAGACATAGCAGTAATACTAAATTATTTAATTACCTTCTACCACATTATGTTAGATTCTTCCCCTATTTTGAAAGATATTTGTTAGCCCAATAAACTATTATTACTACATTTCCCAAAAAAATGTGATTGTTACTTTCTTTTAGTAAGTTATTTTTCTTTTAAAGGAGATTCCATTTCTTATTATGCCTAAAGATAATAGAGCTGCTCCATTTGAACAGGCATGACATATTGTTCTTTTGGGTGGCAAGAATGGTGATGATGGGAATAGAATTCACTGGGACAGTTCCATTTTCAAATGTTTACCTTCATGGACTTATCCGAGATTCTCAAGTGAGTCAAATGTGAGGCACAAAGTACTGCCTCAAGTTATGATATGGCATTGATGCCCGTGTCTCTAATAATCACAATACAGCAGCTTTTAGCATATCCTTTCAACTTTATTGTGGGTTCAGATGTTTGTTGTGCTAAAAGCTTTTACTCTTATCTGCAAATTCTGCTAGGTGTTAATTTAGCATTTGCTCAAAAGTTCTGTTGCAAATGATTGATGTTCTTGATAACAGGATCATGCTTTGATTTATCAGTATTATGTTTCTCTTTACCTATAAGCAATTTTAAATTTTTATGATGTGCCATTCACAAAATGAAACAGAGTAGCCATAAAATGTACTTTCATAAACTTCAGGTCCACCATTTAATTGGAACAAAATGGTGTAAAAATAAAGCCTATATGGAGAGGTGACCAAGTTTTCGATGTGAGAAGTGAACTCTTTAAAGAAATTCTCCCTCCGTCCCTTTTTTATGGGTCCAATTTGACTCGAAATGGAGTTTTAGATTAAAGTTGAAAAGTTTTGTGTATTTATACTCTTACTCTTAGTGGTGTTCATTTGGTATTATCAAACCGAAACTTCGGTATGCTGAAAATTTGGTATGCCAATATGCCATACCCAATACCGAACCGAATTATTCGGTTCGGTTCGGTTATTACCAATTTTTTTGGGTATTACGGTTTGGTATTTCAGTAATCGAATTTAAAAATAAAAAAATAAAATAAAATAAAATATTAAAACCATAATTATATTCTGCTTTTATTTTTTATATTTGGTAAGTAAAATTAAAAATAGTATAAAAAACACTATAGATTTAGCTTATATACATAAAAAATAAATACAAAAAAGTAAAAATAATAATTCGGTATTCGGTACGGTCCGGTAAACCGAATACCGAATTTAACATAAAAATCAAAACCCAATATCAAACCAAATTTTTCAATTTGGTTCCGGTACGTACTGAATTTTCGATTTTGGTTCGGTTTGGTTCGGTCGCTTTGCTGAAATGCGAACACCTCTATTTATTCTTCAAAGCAGTGGTTGAGAGTTAAGAGTTAGTGGTGTCACATCGTTAATTTTAAGTGAGGATATTTGTTGGGCTGGAAAAGTTTCCATTTAGTAAATGGAGCCATGCTTTGGAGCTTTTTAAAAATGAAATAGAAGCAATAGAATTGAGACCAAGTATATGAATTATTTCAATGAACTACTCTGCCCTCTTGAGTGTTTGGCTCATGTTGACTTTCCCAAAGCATAATTCAAAGTTTTCAAAATATATTAATAAAATTAAGGATTTACAACACTACAGGACAAGAGCCTAGTTAATTTGCTGAAAAGACAAGAATCTAAGTAGTAATATATGTAACCCTAAATAATGTTATTTTCTTTAATAAGTATATTGGATTTGACTTTAATTCAGAAAATAAACCAAGAGCGTAAAACTGTGACTAGTGATATCGGGTGGAGTAGAATATTGCCTTAAATTTTCTCTAATGCATTCTTTGCTTGAAAACTTAGTTTAAAGCTGGTCCATTTCGGATATCATTGAGGTGACTAAATTTAAACATAATTTTACTTCAAAGTAATTTCTGTGCTATAGTTCTTAGAATGATACCTGCTACATCTTTTAATTATTCTTTCCTAGTTGCTGATTATCAAAGAAAGTAATATTATTTAATTGCATATTAGGTTGTTCTTTCTCACCAGCTTGCCATAATTGTAGCGATCTTACATTGCCGTTCGTCAGGCTGATGAAAAACTATTTCTGATTTTGCTGAATTGATGACATTGGTAACATGTCATTTTTAGTTTTCCAGCCAATTATTCTACTCAAATGGGGTAACATATAAAGCTTAGGTAGTTTGGTTGCAGACTTTTCTCTGCTTGGGATAGTTTCATGGAATTCTTTAGCTGTATAAGTTTATAGTTTCTAAGACATTGACTGCTAATCCTGGTGTCTCTGCTAAATTGTTAACTACTTTCTATTTTGTGGGTTCCTCGCAGAAGTACGTGAGATGATTATCTGAGTTTAAATAATAAAAGTCTGGACATGCATGTCCTTTTTTATCTAAAATTTGCACCTTGGATAACTTTTGTTAAAACATTTTTTGTTCTTTTAATCCTTTTCTCGAATCTGATGTTATTTCGAACTTGTTATTCGCATTCTTTCAGGGCCGTAAAATGTCTAAAACCCTAGGAAATGTTATAGATCCACTTGATACGATCAAAGAGTATGGGACTGATGCTCTACGTTTCACTCTTTCTCTAGGAACAGCTGGTCAGGTTTGTCTCTCTAGATATTTCCTTTGCTTAAACAAAATTCGGCCTAAAGGAACCAATGTCCAATTATAATGCTCTGTTATGGTTGGCACATCTACATCACTATAGATGATGTATCCAGTCCTAAATTCATCTGTTGGTTATCTTGTTACTTTTATCCTTTTTCGTGTTGCAGGATCTAAATTTATCAACTGAGAGGTTGAATTCTAACAAAGCATTCACCAACAAACTGTGGAATGCTGGCAAGTTTGTGTTGCAGAATTTGCCTCGTCAAAGTGATTTATCTGCTTGGAAAGCTATGCAGGACTTTAAGGTTCTTTGACCTCTTAATTTTCTTGACACCAAACATTGCTCGTTGATCGTGGCCGCGTACTTCTATTTTGAGCTATAAAAAGCTATATGAAAAGCCATAATTCTGAAGATGTAGGGTTACAATTGGCTCCACCACTATCGAATGACTTGTCTTCTGTGCGTGTTTTGAGGGTGGGGTTGGGGTGTCCAAATTTACCCAGGATCTGTATGATTTCAAAATTATAAGAATCTTAATCCTCTTAAGCTGCTTGATTTTTTACCCTGAAAATGAATTGTTCATCTGATTTGAGGTGTTTTTGCAGTTTGATATGGAAGAGTCACTGTTCAAGCTACCTCTACCAGAATGCTGGGTGGTAAGATATAATATCCTGATATTGTTATGATGTACAAGCATTCTTTCCTATCCCAATCAACATAAGTTATATGCAGGTATCAAAACTTCATATGCTAATAGATGCTGTCACCATGAGTTATGACAAGTTTTTCTTCGGAGATGTTGCAAGAGAAATATATGATTTCTTTTGGGCTGATTTTGCTGATTGGTATGTTCCTTAAATTGTTTTTGGCTTCTACTCTTTTTTTTCTTAAATTGCTCATCTCAACTCAATAGCCAAACCATTACTCCAAAAATCATTGGGCTCAGCTGCATTTCCACTCCACTTTATGAGGGGCCATCTTCAAAACTTAAACCATGGAGGCTCAAAATCTTTAACAGCCTTACTCCATGTGATTGTTTGAGCTCCTTTTCTCCATTCAATGATTAGTTTGACTTGACATGATTATAGATAGGAAATAAAAAAGTATGTTTCTGTAGTTTTTATCTCTTGATTTGTGCAGTAAGTGATATGTGGACCCATGTGTTCTAAAAAGGAATAACTGAATCCAAATAGATGGAGTCTGTTCTAGAAACGAAAAAAACTTTGATGATTAGAAATCTGACATGATATGCTCATCATACCGAACTGCCTTGGGCACTTAATGGGGGTAGCAAGGGTCCGAACATGCTCTGTTTCTGTAATAATTTGTCTTCCTGTGCTTGTGTTACTATTTCATACTTGTACTGCATGACCAATGCTTCTTCAAGCCTCAAAATGTGTCCGATTTCTCTAGTAGTGCATGACACATTATTAGTGATCAGAATGTTTGTTCTCCTGCCCAATGCTTTTATCATTATTCTATTTCTTCCTTTTCTACAGACTCGTTCATTCTCTTTTCTGGCTAGGTATATTGAAGCAAGTAAAGCCCGGCTCTATCACTCTGGAGGTGATTCAGTTGCTTCTGTGGCACAGGCTGTTCTCTTGTATGTCTTTGAAAACATACTGAAATTACTTCACCCGTTCATGCCATTTGTAACTGAAGAGCTCTGGCAGGTATAGAAGTCTCAGGTTTCTATAGGCATCTGCTAGTTAGACATATCTCAATCTGCTTTTCAGAATTATCCACTAATTTATTTGGAGCTATTAGAAAACAAATATACACTTCCTCACCCTAACGATAACTGATGTTTCTGGATATCCCAGAATAATATCCACTTGTTGGAATAATACACTTTTTAGGTGTCAATATCCTTTTCCAACCTCAGTTTCATGCTACAGGAAATGAATTTTCACTTTTTTTAGTAAATAGGCCAAGTATTTGAGAAGCCCAAATGGACACTTCGTTAGACTATATTGTTAAAATATACTCTTTTAAGCTTTTCTAGCCTTGCCATTTCATGAATGCTGGTATTAGGCCTGTGTTTTGGTCACTTAAATAACAGTAGATGGGAAAAGCCAAAACAACTCCATGTTTTCAAAAGTTCTATACAGCATCTGAAGTTCTAGAGATATATCAGTATTATATTTTCAGTTTGTTGTAAATGTCTTTCAATTATTATATGCTACCTTAGTTGGAGAATTCATATGTTTTCTATCTAGTTTTCAGCTGTATATTGGCATACAGACATTAGCTTAGTTGCTCTGTAGACCAGTTGGTGTGCACTTAAATATGGAAGTTAATTGTTTGAAACTGAATCACTTAGAAATATAAGCTGCTGGCATGTCATTGACTGTTTACATATTTCTATCCTTTGGTTGCTTTCTGTAACTTCAGTTCTATTTATGGATTCACCAATAAGATGATAACGAAATAGAGTCCGTCCATGCTTGGAGCTTCTTTTGTTTCTGAATTTACTAAAGGGTGTCTGTCTCCCATTAGAGGAAGAGGGTGATGTAAAAAAAGATGTTAGATTGTCACCAATTGACAAATATCACCTTGCACACAACTTCTGGGGCGTGATACGTGAATGTTCAACACAATCCTTCTAGTTTCTTATGGGAAATCCTCATATTATTTGGATTGAAAGTGTCCTGTTTCCCATCTAACTTTTCTATATCTTCCCGAAACAGTCGTTACCAAATAGAGATGAAGCTCTTATAGTATCGGCTTGGCCCCTGACTTCACTTCCGAGGCAAGCTGAATCCATGAAGAAGTTTGAGAACTTACAGGCTTTGGTAACTCTTTTCATTTTTTCTTATTTGACGGAAATGGAACAGTTATAGGATTCTGTGGATCTAAATGGTTGTTTTGCATTTGCTGTGTGATCCCAGACGAGAGCAATTCGCAATGCACGGGCAGAGTACTCTGTTGAACCAGCAAGGCGTATATCTGCTTCTATTGTTGCAAATTCAGAAGTCATCCAATATATCTCTGTAAGTTGGCCAATTTCCTGACTTCTTCCTTCAGTCTACTGGACTGAATCAGTCAAATATTTCAGTGCTTGCAGTTGTAGCAAAATAGCTTTTGTTTCAATGAACTATATGCAAAAAAGTACACCCTCTTATGTTCTTAAAATTAGCAATGGCATTAGCTATGAGCATGGAGAAGAGTGGTGGATTTGATGATGTAATGTGATTTTTCACCCTGGCACAATTTGGACTGAGAACAAACTCATTTCATTCATCTTTGAAAGTATTACAATGCTTGAAATACAAAGCTTGGAGCAGGGCGAGAACTCCAAAAACCTTCGACTCAATTTTTCCCTTGAGCTATTCTATGCAAAAATAACCTAAGTGACAACATTGAGCAATAAAATGCTGAGGAAGCACCCTATTGCTATGCAAGTATTTGCAACATGAAACAATAAAAGATTTATATACCTATATGCTCTTTATGAAGTGTAGAAGCTACCCAAGATATCTGGGGTCCATTAGTGAAGGTTGATGTGGGACAGCTTGTCGAGGTGGCCGGCAAGCCTTGTAATGTGTCAAGGATCCAAGTGGGCCAGGAGGCCCTTTGCACAATGTCTTTGGTCAATGATTAAATGCTTCAAACAATTGAAATTTGTCTTTTTAAATTTGAGAGCAGTTCACAATGCATGAGCGGACTGTGTGTGTTATTGGTCCTGCCCCTTTAGAACTTTTGGATGATGCAGTAGATAATCGGTTACCATTGTGTGGCTTGTAATTGGAAGAGTTCTTTCGAGTATCTGATCATATCTGGGTCCAAATTATTTAATTAAATCTTCCGTGTTCACAAAAAAATCTGGAAAAATTCCATGAAACTGTGGCTGCAATATACCCATTTTGTTTCTGTTGAAATTAGTCTCTCTGGTGCAATTGATTACCCTTATAATGTTATCACATTGGCTTAGTAAAGATTTTTATCTTGATTCATGGTGCAGAAAGAAAGGGAAGTTTTGGCTCTCCTCTCTAGACTAGATTTACAGAACATCAGTTTTTCAGAATCTCCCCCAGGTATCTCAATAAAATTCACCTTTTCTCTTAGCTGAGGGTAGAATCCTTTTTTGCGTCTTGTCTAGCCTCTGTTTATCTTTCTTAAATTTCTTGGGTTTTAGGGTAGATTTTGACTCTTATAATTAATGTCCTTTGGCAATGTTTCATTAATATGAAATGATCTCCAGGAGATGCCAATCAATCAGTCCATCTTGTTGCCAGTGAAGGTTTGGAAGCTTACCTTCCCCTTGCTGACATGGTAGATATCTCTAGTGAACTGCAGCGCCTTACAAAGCGCATTGCTAAAATGCAAACCGAATATGATGGACTCATGGCTCGCTTAAGTTCTCCCAGTGTAAGTAGTAGCCAGGACAATTAAATCTCTTATTTTTCTTTCGGATCATAAGCAAGACAATTTTCTAGGAACTTGTGCATGATTGCACAGCATTCTTATGTATTTAAGTGAATCATGACATCTTGAACTTGTTAAGAAGTGTAGTTATAATATACGCACTTGTACAGTCAAGGTTTTTTCTGCATTTTACGTAGACAATACATTAGACGGAAGACAAGCAAAACCATGTTCCTGTTGAGACACTATATTATTTTGCCTTTGTTGTGTACCTCTACTTAAATTGGTGACAGAATCAATAAGCAAAGCCAGAGATTATCATCTGGGTAAAAAGCAAAACATAAGGGCCTTTAAGAAATGGAGTGTAGGAACTGGGTATACTCCTTTTTTTTTTTTTTTTTTTTTTTATTTGCCTGAAGTGTCCACATTTTATCTGAACATTCCACTTATTATTAACTCCCGTTTCTTTCTTACTACTTGCTTTTGTTTGGAAAGGGGTGGTGGTAACCATCCACCATCCTTCGAATAGTTTAGCTGATTGATCTACATGTATGTCAAAATCAGAACCTGAGCAGCTGATATCAATTTTTTAGTTAGAACCTCGTGCTGCGTGTTTCTTTTTTCTCTTAATTCTTATCTATCAGTATGCTTTGGTCACTTCACAATCTCAAGATTTCTGTTAACCATGTACAGTTTGTAGAGAAAGCTCCTGAGGATGTTGTTCGTGGTGTCCGAGAAAAAGCAGCAGAAGCAGAAGAGAAATTAACTTTAACAAGAAATCGACTTGCCTTTCTCCAATCAACAGTTTTGGTGTCCAACTAAACTCATAATAGGCAAACAGAGTAAATGGGTACAGTTTTGCAAATTTCTGTCCCTATGATTCCCTTCCATTTATGATTCATTCTATTGCAACACTGGTACTCTGGCTCTTCTGGTTAACTCCATCCACTGAGGTAAGTTTCCCTCCCAATGAAGATGGTAGATTATACCGATGTTCTTGCAGGAAAGAATCACCATCACCATCATCGTCAAAAGTATCAGGTCGACCTATTACATGTGTGTTGATGAAATATGAAATGGGAACATTGATGTACAGCTATGGTGATGACAAGAATCTTAAACCTATTCATTCTTTTAGTAGATTTTGTTTTCATCTAACATTTACTATTTAATAAAACATGGAATGTATTCTGTATGAATGCACCAAAAAAACTACGTTTCCCCTGGTGAAGCCAATGGGGATGTTTGTAGGAAACAAGCAAGCAAGCAAAGCTTGGATGTTGAGAATTGGGTGTTACTGTTTTCAACTTCCTTGCCTTCTTTTCACAATTATTTTATTATCAAGTTCATTAGGGATGTCACACTCAAGATTGATTTTATTAATTTATTAATTTATTGCCTATGATAACAAAGTTTATCTCAATTTTATATACGTATTTATTTTGATTAAAAAAAAGAATTATATGAAAGCAAAAAGTAGTACTATATGACATACTAGTTTTTAACCCTAATGTTTATTTATACTGTGGAACACAAGATAAAATTAATTTATATCTAACAAGTTTTTTCAATATTATATACATATTTATTTTGATTAAAAATTTAAAATAAAAATAAAAAGAATTTTATGAAAGCAAAAAGTAATACTATAGGACATATTAGTTTTTAACCCTGGTGTGTATTTATAATATAATGTAGAATACAAGATGAAATATTGATATTCATTTATAATGTGAAATTAATTTAATATATAGAAGGATTCAAACTGCAAATTAACTAATTCAAAGACTTAGGTATGGTCTCGACAATTATTTGTTAATATTAATAGCATCCAACCTAAATGTTAGACGAACTATTTCATCATGTAACATTTACTTCCCCCATCCGATATAGTAAGGCCTTCATCTCAAACATAATATTATATGAGCAAAATTCCATATCTTTCAAATTAATTGGTAGATAGATCTACTTAAAAATAATGATTAGTTTATTGGATTTAACAGCTGCAACAAAGGCGTTAATAATTTTAAAATACATTACAAAAATGGTTTTTTTAAAAATTTATTTTAATTATCTTTCAAAATTACAAATATCTTTTTAAAATTTATCTTTATTTTATAAATACTCTACTAGGTAAAATTTATAAAATAAAAACGAATATTAAAGAGGTATTTATAATTTATTAACTTAGATGATTTCTTTTGTAAATAGCCAAACCTCAAGACTAATTTTTTATAATTCACCCAAGATTTTAATTACATTCTTCCTAATAGCAGAATAACTATAAATCATAATGTAAATTTTAAAATGCCAATCAGAGTGATTAACAAAGAAATGAAGTATACAAATATATTAGTTTAACATAAACTTTTAAAACCAAACGAAAAAAATTATTTTTTATTTGCCATTAAAAGTAAAGAACATAGCCAGATGCATACTTATAGTAACAATCAATCCTCACCAGGCAGGAATGTCTGAACTGTACAGAAAAGGTGGGAATCCACCATAAACCATTTTCCACCATTTTTGAAAAATTTGCTATGTGTTTTTCTTGATTATACACAAAACCCAATTATGATTACAAAGGGGAGAATGAAACAAATGACCTTGAATACACTTGATGACTGTGATTGCAAAAACACCTGAGTTTCAAAATTTGTCTACAACTGACCTTCTATTCTCTACCTTCGATCCTTGAAATTCTCTGAAACTGTTCGTCTGCGGTTGAACCTGAAATCCCAACCAACAGAGGATGGATAGAACGCGTTGATGAAGCTCCGGGAAGGAGCCCTTTGAGGCTCTTCCTTCTCGGTTTTCCTCCTTGATGCTGCACTTTTTGGTGTAGTGTTCCGTAGAGATCGTGAAGACTTTCGATCAAAAATTGAGGAAGTAAATGAAGTATCAGCTGCACCGAACGATACAGGGCCATTTTGAGATGCATCAAGAGGGTGGCCAACTGCTGCATCCTGATGTGGTGGTGGAAATTTGTCACTCTTGCTTCTGGCTTTAGCATCTGACATGATTCTCAATCTCTGCACAAAATGTAAAATGAATCGATTATAGAACTGTGGGAGCAAAGACGGAAATATATTATCTTTGAAGTGACTGCAAGAAAGGTGTTCCCTATGGCATGAAACCACGGCACATGAGATCAAATGCTCCACTAGTTAGAAAATAATATGCAGGATACCATAAATCATTGCAGCATCACCATTTTACTGAACTTCAGAATTGACAAGTTCTTCCTTCAATAAGTTCACTTCAGCAAAAGAATCAAGCCTTGGCGGCTTGGTCCATCTATTTCTTTTTACTTTCCTTTCTCCTTTCTCAAAGGAGCAATTTTCCTTTCTCAAAGGAGCAACAAGATATATGGATCATATCTAGGGAATTATTGGGGTAAAAAAAAACAGAAAGTAAGGAAGAAAGAAAGAAAGTTGTTTGGCATACATCTAAGTTGGTTTGGAGCTCTGCATTAGCTTCTGGAGCTGGAATTGCACGGGTGACCTTGTCACGTACTCTCACTCGTCTATTGCCATCTATGGAGTGAGGTTTTGCACCTAAACCTCGTTGCCTACACAGGCAGAACAGATGTCAGCAAATGATTAAGGTTTGGTAAACAGTGGCTACTGAAAGTGAAGAAAGTAAAAGCACCTTCTGGCTTCTTCATCTCTCAATTTTATATCCATTTCCTTGCTTGGAGGAAATTTAGGTAAGCTTGATGGTTCACAGGCATATGGTTCAGTGGTAAAAAACTGGTCATAAACAACATATCAATTGCGGTATAAAAACTTCCACTACAATTATGAACATGTACAGATTCAAATAATGAAATATCCCCTCCCTCACCACGAAAATGCAGCACAAACACACAAAAACACACCAATTAATGCACAGTGCACACACACCTTCAGACATACTTTACATATTAACAAGAGAGAAGCAAAAGTCTGATTGGTATAGTTCTGTGATGCAAACTTATTACAGTATAAAGCCTGAAAAAACACAAGTAGTTCTGATCAGAATCAAAGAATTCTGCAATAATCAATTTTGGTATCCTTCAGCTACAAGCAAATATGAGATTATGATATCAATAACAAATTATCATATTCCCTTTAGTTGTTTGAAAGGAATACCTCTCTATCAAGTTGAAAAAGTAAATGTTCACTTCTAAAAAAAATATGAAAGTCTCAGTGTATCTCAAGCTTTAAATTGACGGTTCTGTTGGCATGAGCAGGTAACTCACGAGAAAGAAAAGACTGCACGCTTTATTTTGGTTTTTATATATGTAGGCCACTATCACGGCCTCAACACGAAGTGCAAAAGATAATGATTTTTAAGCATGGTTAGTGACGTGTTGGCTGCCATTGGAAAGCAAGCAAAGAATATATGCAGTTGTTGAAAAATAAAAAATATATGATGGTAAAATGTCAGGTTCCATCATCTCACTATACTGCTCTCATCAAGGAACATCATCATGTATCCAAACAGTGCTTTAATTATCATGAAATTATTCATCAGAAATGGTATTTACAGTCATGACAATTTGCAAAACACAAGTAGAGAACCCAGTTAATTATATCCAACAGCATGACACTACAAAATTTAGCACCAAATATTCTTACAAAGCTATCTAGCAGAAAGTTTTTATTTGGCATTCCAGCCTTTTATACAGAGGTGAAGATTACTTACTGCACTATTCAATGCTGCAGTGGCAGTGCCTCGTGCATCAGGATCAATGGCAAGAAGAGTTTCTATTAGAGCAAGAGCAGATGGCGGAAAGTCCTTAAAGGTCTCTGCTATGCAACACTTATAAGGTTGCTGAGGTTTATAAAGAGTTGCATTTGGCAATCTGGATTTCTTCCAGTATTCCTCAGATGGAGAACCACATAGTTTAAATATCTTGTGCAGTTGCTCAACCTATGGGACAAATAAATCTATATAACTTGGGGTTGGAGAAATACCTATAAAATTAAGTAATTAAGTAGAATGACCAGATCATAGGCAAAAACTGCCATAAAACAGAAATCTCTATTAACAGCTCAAGCGAAAACATCAAACTACTAAAGAAGTCAACACTCAAGTTCAGAATGCATTGCATATACACCGAGGAAGAATCTAGTTATAAGAAAGGTTTATGTCTAGTTTAGCTCCACTTGATCTTTTATCTGGTATTTCTTGCAGCAGATAAAAGTCAGTGAAGCTTGCTAGCCACCCCTTTATTATCTCCAAGGACGAAAGTTTAGATATGCACCAGTTTTTCATGAGGATGGCAAACTGAAGATTCAATTAAAATGTCTAAACTCACAAAGAAACAAAAAGTGCATTTGATTTGATTTAGCAAACTTGGTATCATTTTCCATTTATATCTTCAAAGGGTAAAAGAACCAATGATCCAGTAAAAACAACTCAGTTAAATTAAAGGATAGTCTTCACTCTTCAGCACAAGGTTTTTTTGATATTGTTTAACATGCAGCTAAAAGACTTTTGACGAAATAAAAATTCGATGGATGAGATGCTGGATGCTTAATTGAGCTACAAATCGGATTGAGAAATACAGAAGCTCATTAGAGTTGACGGCAGCACCTTATGTGAGTGCTTTATAGCATCTATAGTAAGATAATAAGTAGCTATCAACAAACAAACCTAAATAAAAGTACCTCTGTTCGTCCCCGCAATATAGGTTTCCCGGCAAGCAACTCTGCCAGGATACAGCCAGCACTCCACAAATCAACACCAACACCATAATAAGTGGCCCCAAGCAAAAGTTCAGGAGGACGATACCAGAGGGTGATAACACGACTTGTCATAGGTCTCTTGCAATCGGGATCAAAAAAAGAAGCTAGACCAAAATCAGCTATTCTTAAGATTCCGTCATTGTCAATTAGCAAATTAGAGCACTTAATATCACGATGTAGGACACCATTGTTGTGGCAGTGCTCCAGACCAGAAAGTAATTGTTTCATATAGCATTTGACCTGCACCAGGAAACATAAATGATAAGAAATCCAGCTACTCCAATACTATGTGAATGAAACAAGATAGGGTGGATGAGATACTGAAGAAAAAGGATAACAAAACCAGACATACATATTGTTTATTTCTACACTTTTAGCCAGTTGTTTACAAGAAGAAATTAGATATTGGGTCTGTCATATTTAAGATGTTAAGGACAACATGTCATTGGCTATACGCCAACATAAATCCTGCGCATCTCGAAAAATCAGGCGAAGCTACTCGCATTGCAAAAGCAATCCCATTTCACCATTAACAGAAGATATGATAACTTGATTAATACATGTGAATTTACTTTTCGAAACAGTATGAAGTAATTAAAAACTACACTCCATATATGTTGCACATGACATCCAGAATCATATAGAACTCAAGCAAGGGCCAGAAAAAAGCTATCAAAACAGATGAAGTTGAAGTTCTGTACATCTGAGAACTGAGTATGCTAAACTGAATCATATGGGAAATTCATCATTACATGTTATTAGAGTTTTCCCATTCAGTGCACTTACTGATGATTGAAGACTATAATAGAAGTCATTGTACAAAATTTAATATCCTACAATTGTAAAAGAAAGAGTCTAGGCTTCCATATTCTGCTTTATATAAATTTGTAAATTAAGCAATTCATATTTTGGATTCATGCAAGTCATATTCTCTGCAGACAAACACGTCTATTTGATTAGATGAATTGGGAGTTCAAAATGTGCTTTAATGCATAAATTGCAAGAAACGTTTTTTTTATCTTCTCCTCGATAATATGGAAGAGAAAATTTTCCTACTGCTGCTTCGCACAATAAAAATCAGCCTTCATTTACCCTGAGCCAGGCTTTGATCCTAAATTAGTCAAACTGGACTTTGTTTGATGCGAAATGCATACACTTCTGGCCTCTCAGCTGGGGGGAGCTACAAAATTTTGAATTAGAACCAAAATGCAGAACCTAGAAAAGCTTCCCAATGGTTATATTATAATGGCAAATGTACAAGTAATGTTATAGCATATACTACCAATAAATGAAGGGTTTGTAAATCCAAGATCTCTAGTATTTTGCCTAGTTTCTAACAGTTTGCAGGAGATTTTCTAGCCTATATTCACGGAACTAGCATATTGCACTTGCTAAAGTATCTATTAGGCACCTTTTTTCAGAGGTGAAAGTAACAGAATGCCACAATGAACTTCAGGCTGTTATTCTCACTTAAATGAGACAAAACTTGCCTCACAACATCGCATTGCTCTATAGCCAAATTAAAATTATCAAAAGGGTGATTCAAAACAAACAATTTGACATGCATTTGACAGCACAATATTAGGTACTTCTCTTGTTTTCCTTCTAGAAAGGGACATTAGCATGTTATCAAATGTATAAGATGTTTCAATCACAATGCTAAAGCTATGCGCCAACGCTCCCCACCCCTTCTCTAGTAACCACCAGAAAAAATAGCAGTTTACTTCTAGAGAAGGAAATGGGCAACTTGTTAATTGTATGAGATGGTTCAATCACATTGTTTGAGCAATGTCACATCCCCTCAGACACTCTAATAACCACTACAAAAATAGTTGTGGATACACAAAACCTCCAAGGTTTGGGACCAATGACCAAGAAAGGTCTATCAGTAGCATCCAAAAAGCACATGATGCAAAAATTGCAGACAAATATGACCATATAATCCAAATACCTCAGTTACATCACAACCAGAAGTAAAGATCCTTCATCTGTAACTAGAATTGTTCCTCAGATAGGAGTCAAAAGGTCGATAAACATGTCAGACATCCATACGGGCCACTTGTCATAGAAAATTTCACTATCTCCTTCATCATTAAATAAATACAGATAAAATGTTCTAAAATGCCAACCAAACAATGCATAATCCGAAAAGATACATATCCACTGAAATAGTAAAACAAAGAATGTGAAGGCAGCCAATCATTTAAACATTGTGCACTGATTAAACCATCAAACACATGAAAATTACAAAAAATCAAAAAAATATTCTTTTTTCTTCCTTCAGAACGAACTTACCTGGGGCTCAGTGAACTTGACACTTTGGACAGCAGCGAGACCAGCAAGATCATGCTCCATATACTCAAAAACAAGGTAAAGACTGCTAGACAACCTGGAAATAACCAGACCTTCAAGCTTAATTACATTGGGATGATTCAGCCTTCTCAACACGAGTATTTCTCTCGCCATGAACCTGACCGTCTCTGGCTCTAAGTTATCAAATCTTACTTTCTTCAGGGCCACCACCTTCCCAGTGATCAAGTCCCTGGCTTTGTACACATTGCTATATGTCCCTTGCCCAATCTGCACCAAAACCCACCCTCAAAAATTCAGAATTAATTCATAAACAAAACTAATACTGCACTACAAACAGAATGTGTCGGCAAGGTTCTTGTCTTTCGTACTTTTGGCCATAGGCAACTTACAAATCCACCAGATCAATACAACGCCACAGCCAAAGCTATGCAACTTTTGAACTGGGACAAGTAAACCCTTTATACGCATAAATAACAGAGAAAAAATCCTTGCTCCGTATTGCCCAGAACCAGCAGTGCACCAAAGTGTTGTATCTTGGCAGAAAAATTGATACAGCTGTACACTGCTTGTATTACACCCACTCACCCCAATGTCAAAGCTAAAGCATACGAAACGCATGCATCCCACGATTGTACTTCCCTGACATTAATGCTATAGAAAGCGTACACACACAGCTTCAAAAAATGATGGCGATTACCTTATCAAGCTTCTCGAAGGTGTTGGCACGGCGGGGTTTCCAGTCCTTAATGGCGTGGCCAGCGACGTCGTTTAGCCACGACGGCCACCCCTCACCGCCGGTGGAGAGGCCCCTTTTCAGCCGAAACTCCGGCAGCGCTGCTGCCACTACCGTCGCGGCCGGAACCTCTTGGATCTTCTTCTCCTTTCCTCTTTCCACCACGCCGTTCTGCACCGTCACGGTGGCGGATTCCGAATCCCGCCGTTCATCATTTTTTTGCTTCCGTCGAGCTTCTCTTTTTCCGGCGGCTCTTTTTCCAAGAACACACCCCATAACCAATAATTCTTCAGCTTACTTATCTGAACTCTCAGCTGCCCATTTCATTTGAAATTGCAAAAACTCTGGAAAAAAAAAAAGAAAAGAAAAAGAGAATCTTGTTTCGTCGAAGAACTAGTTAGACAGAAGTACTCCACATTTACTGCGCATTCACGAGTGTGTGTGTGTGCGTTACACTGTTACTAATTGATGCAAATGAGACCGGAGGATCTGCAGAAAAACTTATAGTACAACTGTATCCCCATTAATTTTGAAGAAAAAATTAAAAAAAAAACAAAAAGAAAGAAGAAGAAAAAGGAGTAGTCAATTCATTCAGCAAGAAAACTAGCCAGTAGAGAAAAAAATAAGAAAGAACCAATTGTATTATGGTAGTATGTGACTGTGCATTTATTGCTCTGGGGGAGGGGGGGGGGGGTGCGTGAAAATTGAGCAATGGTATACGATTTATTCAGGTAAAACTGACTCTGTGTGTGTGTGTGTGTGTGTGTGTGTGTGTGTGTGGGTGTCTGTGCGTGTTTGTTTCAGTATGTGAGCTTGAGCTTGTGTGCGAGTACTGCAAATTATTATTGGCAAATATAAGTGGCAGAAAGAAAAGTTGAAAGAGTCTTTTTATTGCAGGATTCTGGAAAAAGGAAACTCAATTAAAAAGAAAAGAATTTCACATTTTTCAATTTATTTATTTTTTTTGGAATTTTAAAAATGGAATGAAAATTACTCAAAGAAAAAGAATATATATCAACAATTTTGCTTCATCAAATTATCGCCACCTCTAATGTAAGGAACAACCTTTTGTTGTGCGAATAAAATTTTATATTTTAAATTATATTATATTATTTATTGTATTACACCAATTATTATTACGTGTATATTTTATGAGTAGAATTTTATAGAACAAAAAAAATAATAAAATTTATAATAAAAATTAATATTTGATTGTCGTGCTAATAACCTCATGTATAATATTTTAAAATATATTTAATAACAATAATTGTCAGAATCATTTTTCGGGTTTTTATTTTGTCAATTTTGTCCTTCTAACCAAGTTTTGATGATAACATAGGCGAATAAAATGCATTTGTTAATAAATTCCTAAGATACTCCTATGTTAGATAGTTTAATAGCATATGTTATTTTCAAAAATAAATCAAGTAAATGATGTATTTTATTTTTATAATACTATCATCAATATAAATATATTTTCTCTATCTTCAATTAGTTTGTTAATTTTAGCCAATCATTCAAATAAATAATTTTCCCATAAAAACATAGCAAAACATATATCAAGTTTGGTGGCAAAATTATCGTACGTATAAGCAAAAAAAGTCATCATTCAAAAAAACAATAATGATTATTTGAAATTAGGACATATTGAAAAAAATATGTGTGCTCCTCATTTGTTTTACTTCTTGTTTTCTTATTTATTTGATTTTAATGTTGAATTAAACATTTATGTGGTTGAATTTTTTATTATCATTTTCTTTCTTTTTAATATATTTTTTTTCCATGCCAAATAAATAGAGAAGGTCAATGGCATTTTCAACTCCAATAATTTTTCCCTATGTATTAATTTCAAAATAACATATACATTATTTTTTTGAATGATGACTTCGTTTGCTATCACAAACTTTATAGATGTTTTGTATATCTTATTTATGTATCGTTATGTGAATGTTGAGAAATTAATTGAAAATAATAATAAAAATTATCTTGATGGTAATATTACAAAAATAAAGTAGATCATTTGTTTGATTTATTTTTGGAACATAACATCTATTAAAAATCTAACATGATGGTATTTTAAAATTATAATGTGAAAAAAAAAAACACTTTATTTGCTAGAATTGTCATCAAAATTTGGTCAGAAAGACAACAATGACAAAATTGAAAAACTCCAGTAATGATTTTGACAATAAACAGAAACCTCAAGGAGTGAAAATAAGATTTTTTTTCCGTGGTATCATAAATATGGACAGTGGGGTGGGTTCATGTTCAAACCTACCCCACTTATAATAAATTTTTAAAATTAAAAATAAGTGTGGTATGGGTCTTAATTTTTTATATTCAATCTTCTACTCTATTTTTATTTATTTATTTATTTTATTTTAATATAATTATATTTATATAATATTATTTTAAAAAATATATTTTTAATATTTTTATAACAATAAAATTAATCTAATAAATTTAATCCAAACCCAACGAACCTTAGGTCCTTAAAAATTAGATTGAAATCCATTTACCATA
This sequence comes from Paulownia fortunei, assembly GCA_019321725.1. Lineage (NCBI taxonomy): Eukaryota > Viridiplantae > Streptophyta > Magnoliopsida > Lamiales > Paulowniaceae > Paulownia > Paulownia fortunei. The sequence continues at coordinate 3,523,553 of CM033118.1, read as the reverse complement.
AATGTGGGTCATATGAGTAATTATAATCGTCCTTGTGTGAAGTAATATGCAATATTAATTGGACTACTTTGATCGTAATTTCTATAGTCTTGTTCATTATCCATTTAAATTTTCCTATTATGTGGTATACAAAATTATTAGACACGAATAAAAGTGTCAAAATTAATGATCATTTCATAACCTTGTACCAAACATACTAAATCTCTATTGCTGGACATTGCTTCTAGTAGAAAGATTGATTAATCAATAGTTCTTTTAATTATAATGCCTTCATCATTATGATGTGGTTTGAATTAAATATATAGATAAAGTTGTTGAAAATTCGTCAATAGTTTAAGAAATATTATATCCAAATATATATTAAATGCGTATCTCATCACATACTATATATATATATATATATATATATATATATATATATATTTATATGTATATATTATGAATATGTGTATATATATAATCGTGCACAATTAATTTAATATTTTTAAGATCGTCCGCCAATATATAACAACTCGCACTCATTCAATGGTAATATTTCATTTTATTGACAAAAAAAAAGGTTTTAAGTTCCCTGATTTTTTTTAAGAAAATTAAGCCATGCCTTAAAAATTGCTAATATAGGCCTTGCCTTATTTTATTTTTTATTTTATTTTATTTTTTATTTTTTATTATTTATTTATTTATTTATTTATTTTTTGGGGGGTGGGCGGGGGGAGGTGGCGTACATGTGGCTAGTAATATCAACCATTTTACCTATACTATAATAATAATACCAAATATGATTTGTTTATTTATTTTAGAATAAGCATGAAAACAAATAAGCATTAGTTTTCGTCATTTTACATAGCAATTATTTTCAAATTTTAATTTTTTTATATCAAATTAAGCTTTAATACACACATCCAACGTGCATATATATATATAGTTTTCCTTGTTTAATTTTAAGTGGTGAAAAAATAAATATCCCTTCATGTAAAATAATGTACATGTAATTCTTTTAAGTTCCTCAAGAAAGAATCATGCTGGGAAGTGAAAAACTTGCCTTAATTATTTTTATTATTAATATTTTACTTAATTCTTACGCTATTTAATTTTAAGTAGAGAGGAGACATAGATTTAAAATATTAAAAAGCTACCTAACTCGCCGAACCTAATTAAAGGGCATCTTCTGCATTTATAACAGATTCAGTACACTTTTTCAGCTGATAGGAACTAACTAAGATAGGGTCCACTCATTTTCCCAAACCTAAATTAATTTGGTCTTATTAAAATCAAGCTAAAATTTCTTTTAAATATTCTTATTTTTCTTTTTGCAGTCCAAAAATTGCCAGCCTTTCCTTAAAAGTTTGAAAAGATTAATTTTTACGAGTTTAAATTTAATTTCACAAAATTGATTTTCATAAAATAATATAAATTACATACAACTCACGAATGCTTTAGGAAGTTGACAAAATTGTTGCCATGGACCCAATTATATTTTAGAGAGTCAATAATATAAAAGATTTAATTTAATGGGCTCAAAAATAAAAGAGATATTGCAACACACCAATAAAATACTCTAGTCCTCTTCATTTTTTGATAGGTTCTTTTCATTTGTCTATTACTCATTTATCAATTTAATTACTTCAATTATGATTTATCATCGAAAGTTATCTTCAGAATACTTAACGTTTTTTACGATTTATTCGTGTCGCAAGTGAAACCCGTCACTCAGTCAAATACTCAACAGGAGTTGATCATTAAATCCTCGTTAATTTAAAAATTACTATGTCAAGTAGCAATCCAAAAATTATCACACCAAGTAGCAAATCCCGAGCGTAATCTGGATTTGAAAAGCCGACGACTCATAGATAGTGGTTTGATTAAGGGTCCAAGGATTAGTGCCCCCTTCAAAATATGTTTACTCGCAACAACTGTGAACTCTATCCCCATTTCCTCATTTTTTACCCTTTTCCAGTGAAAGATCTTGCACTCAAGGTTAAGACTTTGGGTATGGCTTCGAAGGCCAATCTACATCCAACCCAAAGAAACCTTTGCATTTCAAATACCACACATGGGTTATCGGACAATAAAAGGAACCCAAGAGTCGTAAGGAACCCAAGAGCCGTATTCTATCAGTGTGAAAATTGTTATGGATTAAATTATATATATTTCATTTTTGAATTGCATTGTGTTTAGACAATTCAATTATCTATCACAGTTTTTGGTAGGAAATATTTATCTTGGTGTAGATTATTTTTTCTGTTATTATCCAATGTAGTTGAATTTTAAATCAATCATAATTAAGGTCTCACTTCAAGCTAGGGCAACAATTTTTGAGTAATTACATTAAAGTCCTCACTTTAGAGCTTAATTCATAATTAACACTCCCCCCCCCCCAATCCCCATTTTCACCTTATGATCCCTTTTTCTGTATAAATTTTAAGTTCCATAAACTATTTATTCTTTGGCAAATAAAAAATCAAAGAATCCAACCACACTAATTACCCTGTGTAAGTGGTCCTAGTTTAGCACGTGGTAATAAGGACAAAAGGTCTCATCAATATAAATCCACTTGATATGGAATCTTATTGCCAAAAGAAAGGTAATCACTCTAACCAGCCATGGCAGCCCAGCTTCAAGTACTTTTTAACTCGATTAATCGTATATAAATAGAGATGACAATAAAGGGTTTAAATACGACTCATTTTAGATCCATCTCATTTACAATAAATATTTAAAATTATAAATAAATTTAGAATGAATTTTAATTTTTTATTTTTTAACCTACTCCATTTATTATTTTTATTTATTTATTATTTTAACATATATGTATTTATATAATATTTTTTTTAAAACTATAATTTTTAAAACATTTTAGTGATGTTAATTTTAATAAATATATTTTTTAATATTTTTAAAATTATAAAATATGTCTAATAAATCTAGCTTACACTCGACTAGTTCGATTTGGTTCCTTAAAAATCTAAGTGAGACAGAATTTGAGTTTTAATAAACTCATCACAAACTCACCATATTGTCGTCTCTAATCATAAATCATTATGTAAAATATTATAAATTAATTTAATAAAATAATCAATGACTAATTCAACATAAGGAATAATGAGACAACAATGCCCATATCAACATATAACGATCTAAGGGGATATAAATTCAAAACTTAATACTCGTGCAATATTTAGATTTCAATATTCACTGTTTGATGAAGGCCTGGAATGTCAAATATTTGAGCAATTCATTAAAGTAGTGTTTGGATTTGTGAACTAAGGGGTTATTTATTTATGTTTTTTGATGATAAATGATTAATGAAAAATGTAATGAGGTGTGTGATTATAATTAAATTATTTAATAAATTTTATGTATATTTTATATAATTATTTGATGATGTATTAATCAAAATTCTTATCAAATGTGTTGTTTGATGGATAATTATGTGGATTATTATGCATTTGACTAATTTATCCTTAATTAAAAATTCTCATAAAATATTCTAAATTTATATTATAATATATACTTTAAAATCATGTGTATTATGATCAAAATATATTCTAACTATTTTAGATGAGAGGTATGATTATTTTCATCCTACCTACAAGGTGAAATGAATTATCCAACAAAATCATCATTTATATTAAGTTTGAAATTTTATTATGGGTCATCATCATTAAAAATAAATATTTAATTATATTAAATATTTTAATATATCCATTTAATCAAATAAAATAAAGGAGCTCTAATTCTAAATCTACAATGACGAATTCCTCGCACTTATCTTGATAAGTTTCAATCAACGTGGAATTCAAATCATTATGTAACCATCTTTTAATTAATTTTTTTATCATTAGTCATTTAAAATTCTTAATTTTGCCAATTGAATCTTGTCTAGGCAATTAAGGGTAAGATGTACTATAATATTCATGGTATACCATTGTAATGTACATTGAGTACTTGGATAATGAATTAATTTTTTATTTTTTATAAAATTTAATACATATTCATTATTTACGTACATAATATATTTTTTATATAATATAACATCTCAAGAATTGATTCCAAAACTCTACAATAGTCCCCGTTAATGCATGGGATTTAATTTATTTCACTTTATTGATGTGATGATTGTTATTTCATTATTATATATAATTAAATAATTATTAATGATTGTGATAATTAATTATTGTTGATTCATTTCTTGATACATTGACGGAATTATCACTTTTCTAAAAAAAAATCTTCACTTCAAGAATCTTTAATATTTCAATTTAAAGGTAATAAAAAAAAACTTACTTTCCTTGGAATAGAAATGGAATCAAAGCGTTGATTGTTTTCTCTTTTTTGGACAATAAGAAATTTTACATGTTTGAAAATAATTGGATATGATTTGTAAAAAGAAAAAAAAGAAGAAAAAAAGGTTAGTCCACTTGGATTTTATTCACGTATGATTCTTTGAATGATCAGGCATTTTATCTTTAATGATAATGATAACATAGGCACGTTCAATCGATCATAATTTAGGGCCCATAATTAATCTTTTTGTACCTAATTAATGTAGTATAATTGTCTAATGCATTAACATCGATGATTGAATCATGAGGATAGTCCATCTTTATTTTATTTTATTTAATAACTTAAACTTTTAAATTTTTTAAATAAGATGAATAATTTATCAATATAAATAATAATTATAGTTTAAAATTTTAAATTTTTTAAATGATAATATTCTTAGCATTATTATAATTTAAAGACTATAAAATGTTAACCGACATTTAATAAAACTAATAAAAAATTGATGAAAAATAAATCATGACTTATAATCGTGACATTGATAACTGACTTACGAGCTTGGGTTGCAGCTTCCCTTAATTCTATAAAATTTATAAAATTAATATAATATATATATATAATTATTAAATTTTAAAATTTTATTATATTAAAAAATTAAAAATATATCTTTATTTTTTTTTTCTACCTTCATTTTTCGTTTTTGGCTCTGTCCTTGAATTGACTTACTATTATGATTTGACTTATAACTGTGGGATTGATAAATTAATTGACTTGGAGCTACTCACTTGAGGCGGCGGACGAACTCTTAACTTCATAAATTTTTTAAAATTAATATAGATTATATATATAAAATTATTAAATTTAATTTTTTATTCTATTAAAATATTAAAAATACTTTTTTATTTTTTTTACCTTCATCTTTATTTTTGAGTTACCAAATCACCACCCCCAAGTGAAAATCATATATATATATATATATATATATATATATATATATATGTGTGTGTGTGTGTGTGTGTGTGTTATTAGGGATGGAGCCATAAAGTTTAGATTGACGGTAAGATTAATTTTTTTTTAAATATAAAGAGTTATTTTTAATTTTTCAGAGAGTTTAAATTTGAAAAATTAATGAATTTTTATGTAAAATATATACTAAACTTAAAATTTTATAAAAAATATTTTTAGGAGGACTGTCCTTACCAACTCTCTAATTCCATCACTCTATATTATGTACACTTTTGGCTTATAATTATTTTAAATTTAATTTAATAATTTTTTATATCTACATATGTTGAATTATGTAATTGATTGTGAGTTCACTATTAAAAAAAGTGATTTTCACTTTTGTTGGGATAATAATTGAAAAAAGTTTGAATTTTGTATAACCGAATTTTCATTTTTTTCGCGGACGTTTGTAAAGAAAATATGCATTAAACTTGTCTTATTGGAGTCGAGTCAAAGTGAAAGTGTTCATCACAGAAAATATGATAATTGCGATGAATTTCTAATTTGACAATAGTGGAAAAAATGAGCCAACGTGGGAAACAATGGACTCCAATTCAAGCCTAAGAGTCTATGCACGAAAGCTACACATTTGTGAAGACTTGTTTGGTTATTGATAATGAAATAATTTTCAATTGAAATAGTATTGGATATGCCTATTGTAGTATTTAACTAATATTCCTTTTTTTTTTATGTGATAGCAGTTATATATAGCCAAATGGGTCTTACTCTGACGATCAAGAGTGACGTTCCACATTTCTATAAGTATGATATTTTGAATTTAAAATTCAATAAATATGTTGTATATATCTCAGAGTTTGTTATCTAATTATTTATTGTATTGAATATTTTTATTATAATTCGTTGGTTGTTGATGAATGCATTGGATTAATTATTAATTTGATATCTTAATGTAATGATATAATTATCACTTCTTGCAAGAGAAAAAAAAGATAGAAGTTATATACAATTAATTCAAACCTACTCTTAAACATGAATTTTTTTTTAATGGAACCCAAAAAAATAAAAATAAAACCATGAACTTGATGTTCTTAATTCATTATATTGGGATAATATATATAAATGGGAAGGGCATGCTTATGGGGTCTGGATAAAGATATTTATAATATTGGGTCAGCAAGGGTCAAGATTGCAAATTAAAATCAAGTCGGACCCAGGACCCAGGACCCAGGACCCAAAGCATGGGTCATGGAGTTCATTTGGGTATGAGATCCAAAGTAAGTCATATCAGTATGTATAATCTCTTAGAGATATATATTAATTATTAATTAATACTACCATTTATTCCTTTCAGAAAATAAAATAAAATAAAATAAAAAGTATTTCATTTTATTGCTGGCAGCCCTTGTCATTATTCCCATTTCCCACAGTCATAGCAGTGACAAAAGGAAATTAGTGATGTTGGGGATGGAAACAACTTAGTAACATGGATTTATTTGGTTTTAGAAGATTTTAATGTGATGAAAAAAAATAATAGAATTCCTAAATTTCAGCTCACCAATTTATTTTTTGGGACCCTATGACGGCTAATTAAAGTCAATATCTTTATCATAAGAGGGTATATAATAAAATTTTATATTTAATACTCGAATAGTTTTGTATAATGTGAGGAGTGAGCCACATGAAATAAATATAGTATTTAATAAAGTGGTTAAATATTTTGAATTATCTATTTTAATTTGTGTTTTCATCATATATTGCAATTTATGGATAAATGTGATTCATAACTAATTATTTATTTAAAAAATATAATATAATAAAAAATAAAAAATAAAATACAAATTTGAAATAAAAAAATTAAACTAGTTGTTAGAAGTCAATATCAAAGCAGAGAAGATTCAAGTTCAAAGTCTCCAGATTTATAGATTTGAGTTTATTGTTATTTGTTGTCCTATGAATTATACTGATATAATATGAACACGAAGTTTGTCAAATTTGTTTCTTTAACCATTACGATTCAAATTTCCAGATTTTTTATGATAAGGATCGAGTATGGAATGAATTTGGTAAAATTTAAAATTTATTCTACTAAAAAAATTTTAGGATTCAAATCCGACGAGTTAGACTATTTTTATTATTTCAAAAAAAATAAAAATTATTTTTAAAAATTATTAAACTATTTTTTAAAATATATATATATATATATATTAAAAAATACAATGTAAAAATATATAATAAATTTAAAAATAAAATAAAATAAGACGAATTTGAAAAGAAAATTCAAAACCCTACTTCCAACCCATTTATAGTAGTTAAAATTTATTCCAAGCGTGATAAGTTTGGCTTTTAAACCCGGCGTAATATAATTAATTCCTAGGACAAAATCATTATTTATGTGTATATAATGATATATGTTGTTTGTTCATTATTAAAATGTCCGATTAATTTATTAGTGCACATCTATGTTTTGGTATTATTTTTTCTCTCCCTTTTAATTTTTAATTTATTCTTTCAAATTAAAATTAAATATATATAATATTTTTTAAATATATTTCCTCTATTATATATATATATATATATATATTTTAATTATTTTTTAAAATACATTCTCCTGTAACATAAAAATATACATATATGAAAGATGATAGTTTTATTAAAAGACGTAAAGAGAGAAGCTGTCTCAAGAGTGGACGACTTGACTGGAGTGGGTGACCAGTTTTAATTAATTAATACTAGTAATTATTAAAGTATTATTTTCTTAAGTAAATTTGGTCAAAATTCTTTAGCATGAAATATTGAAGTTGAACCATATTTAGCTTGAAAGTTGAAACTTGGTGTCTGAATTTGTGACCCAGCTCAGTTAATCCATCAACAAATTATAGCATAATATGACTGCAAGCCCATAGAATTCTGGGGTTTGTAGCGCATATACAATTAGTCTTAGAATTGGTTTAAAACTTTTGATGTTGATTAATTTTTTTTCAATAATTTAAAGTTCTATTTGGATGAAAGGATTTGAATTTGAACAGAGAATTTGAGGAAATGATTTCAAATGACTTTATATAAAATGAATTTAAAATTCATTACAATAACTCAAAAAATAATTTAAAATAGGAGTTTAAGAATTTGAAATCCATTATATTAATAGATTATCCAAACAAACTCGATAGATTTATTATTATGAATTTGAAATATTTAGTTTTAAATTCATTAATCCAGATAAAGACTAAATGAATCTCATTTAATGACTATGAGAAATTTTTGGCTTAATATTATATATTTTGCTAGAGGATGAATATATTACATTCGACTGCTTATAATCAATTTCGAATAAAGCAGAAATTCAATAAAAAATTGAATAGTTTGAATAGTATAAATTATTGAATTAGAAAAATTTTAGAAGATAAAAAGGCATCAATTAATTTTGAATAAATGAGAAATTTAAATAAAAAATGAACAATTTGAAAAGTATAAATTATTGAATTAAAAAAAAATAGAAGATAAAAAAACATCTATGCTGTGTTGAAAATTAAAAAACTCTAAACCACTTTATGTTGTCTAAGTATGGCCCCCAAAGGAACCAATAATTTTAAAGGGCGGGCGGGGCGTGGGTGGAGGAGGGGAGGCGATTTATAATGGGTTTTCCGCCATAAGTCCATAAGCACCCACCTGGCCCGGCCCAAGTCTGGGCTTGTATGTATATATATATATATGAATAAAATAAATAGAATTTTAATTTATTTCTCTTCCGATCGAAATATTGCAAGTGGTATTGTTTGACATGCCACAAGTGACATAACAATTGGTGAAGCAAATGCGCCCCATGTTTGTCATTAATTTTAATTAATTTTCTTCCAATCAAAATATTACAAGTGGTATTGCTCGACGTGCAACAAGTAACACAATGATTGATGAACCAAATGAGTCATATGTTAGCTACCAAACAGATCGACCCCCTATCAGCGCCTACTACACCAATGCACAAATATATTTATCCAGTCACCACTACCATTTTCAATATTTACGCCTTATCACACACAGTTGTTTAAAAATTATAAATAAGATATTTGATTACAAAATTATTAAATTCTCTCCTCTGCATTCAAGCATTTAAAAAATATTTTTTCTAAAATATCTCAATCCAATTTTTTTAAGAGAGTTCAAAATTCTTGTTGGTTTATTTCTTGATATTGATCTTTGTATAAACGAGTATCGAAAACCCATCAACATCAATGGAGACAATTTCGTTTTAAAGAGAAAGAATCAACTCTTGCCTTCATTCGTTCGTGAACCAAGTTTAATTTTTCTAGTTGTTACCTTACCTAAATACTTCAAACTATTCAAAATTACACACTTCTGGATGTAGTAATCCATTTTCCTAGTTGTTACTTTGCCTAAACTTTTCCAATCATATAAAACTACACATCGATGTGGTGATTTCCCGACTGATGGGTAAATCCACTCTTAGGACTTCTGGGCCCCGACCCAATTGAACTCTATCCATAAAAGACCTAATTTTTCAGGCTCCATTGAAGTAAACAAACACACAATGGACATGAAGAAATTGAGCTGTCCTAATCAGTTGTTATATACATGGTTCCTATTATGAAAGAACTGGACCCAATAACTTGAATGCAGATCCAAAACCAACAAAAATGGCTAAAATAAATCAAAATTTGATACAAAACAAACTACATTTTACTAGTAAGTAATGTGTCGATTTTTGGTTGGATGTCGTTTCGCTGAGGTGGATAGAACCACTCTCCTTAATTTCTATTAGCCCATTTTTATTCCTCATACCAAACTTCCTCATGATTTCCCACAATTCAAATCACTCTTGGAGTCAAACCGCGTAAATTATTTTCCAAAGTAGCATTATTCCACAACCCCATTTTCAAAGTCACCTTTTCTTGTTATTTACCTTATGAATATTCGTACTTTGGAATATTTAACGTTGTCCGATCCTCAAGAAGGGAGGGACCTAAGGAGAAGAAAATGGGAAAGGTCTGCTGCGGCTCCGACGACGACGACTCCTCGACGGCTCTGCTGGGGTTTGTGGCGGCTCTGGTGATAGCAGTTGTGATGTTTTTCCTATGTCAGCCCCCTCCTGTTAGAAGATACAAAGTGTGCCGCCATTGCTATTGTTAATCAGGTCCTGTTAACTTATATGTTGTATGCTATAGAATTTCCTTTTCTTTGTTTTCTGTGATTCAGGGGGGCCTTTTGGTCTTTTCACATGACACTCTATTATGTATTGTTTTCATTGCCTGGCATTTTCTTGAGTTTCTTTTTACAGTTTTGTTAAGGCAAAATAGAAGGTAGATTTCAACGTACTACATTCTATGATTATCTTGAGATTTCACTATTTATAAATAATAAAAAAGTATATATATTTTTTATTTTCCAAAGTGCACTGGGAAGTATTTTTAATATTTCAAAGTATATTTATAATTTTAAAAAATAAATAATTTTTTTTTATAATTAGATTAATCTTTAAAGATAATTTTTATAATTTATCCTAATGTAACCAAACAAGTCATGAATGAGGAGTCAAAAGATTCCTAAAAATTCTAAATTATGGAAAGATCCCTCAATTTTTTTTTATTTTTTTTTCAACTTTTCTTTGCACCTATGTTGTTTTCTTGATTGATTGAAATGCCAAAATTTATGAAAGGAGCGTTCTCATAGGTTATTTGAATCCTCTCATCCAGGGCATACGAGGTATTATACTTTGACGAGAATTTTCTACATAATATTGAAATTTGGCGTCCACCAATCTTGTGAGTTGACCATCTAAGTCAACCATTAAAAAATGAGTTTATTGTCTATTTTACCCTTTGCTTACTTTTTTCTTTTTCTTTTCTTCCCCTTCTTTCTCTATTTTCACTTTTTCCTTATCTTCTCTTTCTTTTTATTTTTTTTTTCTTTTTAAATAGAGAGAAAATTAAGAAAAATAATGGAAAAAATAATAATGCATATGCAGAAATATAATTGTCTTCTTGTTTTCAAAGAGAGAAGTTAGAACAAATCACCACAAACAAGTCTAAAATCAAATGATTCATTAGATTAATAGTGGAACTGAAAGATGAAAAATTAGTCCATTAAAAATATTGTTTTCTTCTATTGTTTCCTTCTTTTCTTTCCATTTTTCATTTTCATCTAATTCTCTGGAATTATTTTTATGTGCCCAATAAATAATTTCTCTCAAAAACTGCATTCCTAAATAAAAAGAAGGAAAATTGCTTCACCAATAATAAACATAAGGTTTCCAAATAATATATATATATATATATACACACACACACACACACACAGTAACATTGAAATGTAATACATGACTTATTAGAGATGCATGAACTAGTTACAAATTTAATTGATTCACTTAATTTAGCATTGTAATTGAATTCATTACAAGTGCTATTAAATATAATATAATATAGAATATAATAAAATTATATTAAAAGATTTTGTGCGACAATCACAATATCCCTCTCTATTGAATTTCCTTCATATATGCATGAAATTGGTTACTACATTAGTACATTTATTTTTTACTCCAAAATTGGAAAAAATAAGGATATGGGGAAAAACAGTGAAAAATATTATTCTTTTAATTGCATTAATTATGTAATGGGTCATCCTAGAAAAAAAAAGCAATTTTATTGAACAAGTAATATACTACTATTATTTTTATTTATTGCATATGAATTTGGATAGCTAGGATTGGCCTGCAAGGTCCAATATTTTTAAATTCAAACCCTCATTTTGGATCTTGACCCAAACCTTAATTATGCTTTTGGTGAGGCCAGTTCTGATTTAAGTTGATATGGACTGGTTCAAAATTATTTGCCACTTAGAATTTCAATGTTAATAATATTTGATTATCCATACACATCCTTGAATAAAATCATCATGAGATTTGGAAATATATTACAATTATTGTACTTTTGACCTTTAAAGTATTAAAGTTGCAAGTAATTTTTGCTTAACACTATTATATAAATATCCTTAAATAATTGGGATATTGGTCCTCCTTAGTTGATTATTCAAGTTTAAGGTCACCATAAAAATGAAATTGCAACCACAATATTAACAAAATTCTTTCTTTTCTTGAATGTTATGTAAGTATTTAAAGTTGGATATTTGCCTTCTATGAAGTTCTTCATTTTACACTCGTTTATAGTTTGTTATTACAAATTTAGCATTAATTTCACGTCCCAACTCACTGCATGCTCTTTTTTATCTCGACTAGTAATTCAATTATCACGTATTTAGCTATTGAACCAAAAAAATTATTTTTTAATGCGATCACATTATTAAAATGAGAGTCCGAAATTTAAAAAAAAAAAAGAAGTATATATCCATGTAGATTTAAATTATTACCATTGATTTTTATGCATTATGCATTTAATGCGTATGCAGTGTCGCATATACAAAACTGCTTATGCATATGCACGCAAACTACATGCGAAGCCCAAATCCACAACTTGATTTATTGAACATTCTTAAATACATATTTATTCAACGATTATAATTTTTTTTTATTTCTCATTAATACATAATGATTTTTTTTTATTTCTCATTAATACATAATGATTTTTTTATTTCTCATTAATACATAATGTCAAAACTTACAGATGCAAGATTTCGAAAAGTCTAGCATTAATTTTTTTTTGAAAATTGTGCTATTCTTAAAGTCTAATGTTCATCAATGTGCCAGCTATAACCATGACATCTATGGACTTAGAAACCATGAGACAATGGTCTAAACTTTGAAAATGTATATGAAAAAATAGTAATATGAGGAGAATTTTATATATATGAATATATATGTAATTCTTTGTCCAAATGTATTTAATTTTGTAAAAAATGGATAAAAACAATAACCCATATAATCAAATATGCCGTGACATACATAACTAAAATAAAATTATTTAGAAGTCCAAAAACTACTGAAAATTGTTTTTTGATTTAAGTTACTAGCTAAAATAAATAAACGTATTTAATTCATGTAAAGTAAAATAAGTGGAACCAATATTTATGGAAGGGGGAGAGTTTTGAAAAGAACATTAAACATATAACATAATACCCATGAAAAATCGAAAAAATAAGGAAAGGATTTTGTATTTTCAAATAAATTATAGTATTTGAATATTACACTTAGGTACATCCCTAAAAGGTAACAAGTTTGATAAACCTTTCAACAAATTATTTAGTGGCAAAGCGCTGAGCACTAAAGTTAAATTGGAAAAAAAAAATATTTAATCTTAAGCATTGTTTTATAATTTGGTCGATTATCAAATCAATCTTGACATTTAGTGGTTCAACTGATCAAATCGATTCAATTATATACTCAGTCTAATAAAAAAAAAAATTTATTATATTATGTAAAATGAAATATAATATACTAATTGTTATGTAATATATTTTAAAATTAAAAAATAAATAACTAATTAAAAAATATATAACAAAACACAAAATTCAAATAATTATATATATATATAATAAAATATTAAATTTAAATTTTTTTAAAAAATAATAAAAATTAAAAATTTATCGTGGTTTGATTGATTTGACATGTCGAACTGAAAATTGGACCATTGATTATTAGTTGAATCGGTCGATTCGATCCGAATTTAAAAATAATGTATTTAAATTTTAAATTTTAGTGAGAAATATACAAATAAAATAAAATATTTAAAAATATAAAGTATAAAATTACGAGAAAATTATTTTTAAATTATTCTCCTCACTGGAAAATTAAAATAAAATTATTTTAATCCCCAATTAATGCACAACAATTTAGGAGGAGATGATAAGAACAAGAAAACAGATGGCGCACGAAAGCTTGAATGAATTTGATGGCTTACACGTATACAGTTGTTCACGTGACTACTAAGCAATATAACTGGTTAGCTAATCATTATTGACACGTCTCTTCCAAATTAAATAATACTATACAAATAGGATTAGTTATTAACCGAATCGATTAACAAATTGATTTTATTAAAATTAACAGTTGAATCGATCGGATTGATTCAACCCACGATTAATTATATTTTCTTATTTAATTATATAAAATAATAATATAATAAATTAATTATTATGTAATATATTTTAAATATAAAAATAAATAAATAACTATATAAAAATACATATAACAAAACACAAAATTCAAATAACCACATAAATATAATAAAATATCAAATTTAAACTTTTATAAAAATTAAAAACAAAAAATTAAAAAAAAAATATTAAAATCAGTCAAATCGATTTTAGTCGATTTTGACAGGTCAAACTGATAAAAATAGTTTTTGACCCTAAATAAATTGGATCGACCTTCAATTATCAATTTGACCGATTGAACCGACCGATCCGCTTTTAACAACATTGATTTCAGCATACTAGTTTTAATACAAGAAGTACTTACAAGTCTAATTACAAAAACATCAAGGGCACTTTTGTCATATTTTTGTCCAAAAATTTAGGAAATGTTTAGGATGTTTTTATTATTATATTTTAAAAGAATGTATCAAAAAATATAATATATTAAAGAAAAATATAACAACTGTATTTAGCAAAAAAGTTGACAACTGTGTTCACCACCTTGCAGCAAAAGTGCAACTCCAATTGCGCAAATTTAAACAATGTCGTCCTGCCGTGTTGGAGAAGGAATTTTATTTATTCGAAATATTATTTTAGCATTATCAAAAATTTTATTATAATATTTTTTTTTGATATTTTGATAACCAAAATTTTTAAATACATAAAAAAGTATTTGCAAAATTAAATATTAAAAATATATTTATATTTTTTCAGTTTTTATTTTTATTTTTGGTAAGTAAAAAAATTAAAAATAATATAAAAATAAATAATAGTTGTAAAATTTGGACATAAAAATATAAAAAAATAATTCGGTATTCAGTATAGTTCGGTAAACCGAAATCAAAAATCAAAATCAAATCGAATATCGAATTTTCATAAAAATTAAAATCGAATACTAAATGAATTTTTCAATTTAATTTGAATACGTACCAAATTTTTAATTTTGATTTGATTCGATTCGATTGATGTACCGAACTGTGAACATCTATATCGATGAGACTTTTTTAAACAGTGGGAGCGAGAGTCCTGAGCGTAATGAAAGAATACCTAATATATTTTAAAATAATATATTTTTGTTACCCCGATACATGTTGGATACGTACACTTAAAACCTTACATTCTGCTTTATGTTTTTGTAGCAATCCCAATATTGAGAGAAAAGACAGAAACAAAACTACATTCATCTTCACTTATAATACCTCCAATTCCTGGCTCAGGAGAATTTCCTTTGGATAAGAAAAAGGAAATAAGGTAAGGAATTTTCCTACTAATTACATGCTTTGTTATTAATAAAAGACTTAAACTATTTGCCTTACTACAAATCAGTTCGAATTTATACTTTTATTTTGAAAAATAGCCGTATTAGGTTATTCCACATGCAGAGTCTATTTATTTTTGCAAGAATTCATAACTTTATACTCAGGAACTACAGAACTACATTTCATTTTATGCAACTCAATATATAAAAAAATTATTTTATTAAAGAAGTCACGTGATGCCTAAGTGTATCAATTCTTGTTTTATTTTCATCATTTTTTTATTTGGAACGGAATTATATTGAAAGAAATGAGGTTTAGTATACCATTGTTTTTAAAATTGGAACGGATCAACTGATTAATAATATAAAATTGGAGGTCGATTTGATCCGATTAATGATATAAAATTGAAAATTCAGTTTGACTAGTCAAAGATCGATCAAACCGGTTTGACTGATTTTTATTTTTTAAAAAATTTAATTTAATATTTTATTATATTTATATAATTAGTTAGATTTTGTGTTTTATTAAATATTTTTTAGGTAATTATTTATTTATTTTTATATTTAAAATATATTACATAATAATTAATTTAAAATTTAAATAATATAATAAAATATATAATCAATTTTTATTATATCACTTCAACTAATTAAACAATTAATCATTAACAAAAAGCAGTTTATCATTGATTATAAAAATAGTAGAGTAGGATTCGCAGTTAAAAACATGGCGATTCCAAATCAAGGACCTTCGATCCAGATCAGAATAGAAATCAATTCGGAACAGTTTTTAATCCGTGTAAAAACATGTGGATCCTGGGCAGAGTTTGGAAATAAAACCATATATCGAGGGCAAATTAGTACCATGGGGTAACCCCCTATTAATTTTATTATGAATTACTAATCAACAAGTGACGAGTCATCATATTCAATTTTTAAATCATATGTTTGTCTTGAATGTAAGAGATAGAAGACATAAACACGTATAAGGTCATTGATTAACAAAATTATTAGTTTATTATAATTCAGATTAATCAAATAAAAAAGTTCGTTAAAAGAAACAATCCAGTGTGATTGTTCAGTAGAATCAAATTGGGATATATCATGGCCCGGGTGATAAGATTCTTTTGTCTACGAACAAAAATGAATCTATTGTGAATGTGATTAAAATAATTATGACAATCTAACTGTTGGTTAAATTAAAAAAATTGATATAATCATCATAATTATAAATAAAAAAATATAATCATTATTACTAAACAAATTTGATAAAATAAAAAAATAATAATATAATTTTAGTTAGTTGATTATTAAAGTAATTTCTTTAGAATGTGTAATTTTTTCATAGTATAGTGATTATTAGGTCATGATATAACATGCCAAACATATAATAACATGCATAAAACTTCCTATGAAAGATAAGACACATTACTATTATTCGACTTTATTTATTTCTCTGCCATGTGTATATTGCAAGGATAACATTTCTTAGTCAGAACACAAATTATAGTTCGAACGCAGACAAATATAAGTGCAGTTGTCTTGTAATTAATCATTTATTTTTTAATAAGTTTGTTATTTAAAATTTATATTATATTAGTATAGTGTATATATATATATATGAATAATTAAAAAATATTTTTATTTTTCGTACATATAATGAACCAACGAGTAATACTCCGTGCTTTTGAAGTAAAAAAATTAATATATATATATATATTATATTTATTCGTATAATACTTGATGAATAATATACTCTTATAATAAATATTCATAATATATGAATATAATTTAAAAATTATTCAAAAATTATTTATAAGTATTAATGGATTATCATATAAATAAAAAAATAATTTTTTAAATAATTTATGAATTTAAGTTATGTTATAATCATAATATTAAATAATATAAAATACTTATAAAATAATATTTGCATAGTTAAAAAATAAGTACAAACACAATTTATATAAAAATAATATTAGAATAAGTAGTATGTTTTGCTCCCGACAATTCTTCTATTAGCCATTCATTTAAGAATCCGTATGTTGACCATTTTCATATTTTTTTATCAATTTTTTATAATAATTTTTAATAAAAGTTTATAATATAGTACGTATTCAATGTCGAATTTTTTCCAATCACATTTTTAATCAATCATTTACATAATAATTGTAAATTTACTTTTATATAATTATCTTAAGTTCAAATAATATTAGTTACTAAACCAATCAGATATCACGTTAGATAACAAATCCAACATAAGATAAGAAGCATGCGACTTTCAAAACTATATGTAATATATTAAATTTTTATTTTTTTATTTGCGAGGAGTAACGTGGATTTCTAAATATGAAAATGAAGCTCTTTTGCAGCTCTACAACGTATCTAGCTTCAAAATCGATAAAAACGTTTTTTTGAGTTTGAACTCAGTCATTTGGTCGCTTTCTTGACACTTTTTTTTTTTTTTTTAATTTTGGTTAATTTTATTACAAATTCTGCATATCTTGTTTAGGCAAACTCTGTTTACTTAAAATTTAATCCATATTTATATAATTTTGCATAAAAGTTATAATTTTTCAAGCCCATTTGTTTGAATTCGTATAAGTGGATCCATGGCATAAGGTTCCCTAGTTGAGTTTATATAAGAGACATGTTTGTATACATTTTCTCACACTAATTTAACTCATAATAATAATAATAATATTACTTTAATTTCATATGAAATTAATAATTATTTCTAAATGTAGATAAGGTGATGTGTTTCTTGATATTAAGATGCAAATAATGGGATTTATATTCCTAATAATTGTTAGATAGTGGGGTTTCTGCCTGCAACACGAACAAATATTCAGAAATTCCTGAAGTATCCCGTGAAATCTTTCGATAGAGGGAAAAAAATAACCGAACATGCTAATATGAGTAAACAAAATTGTGTATCTTATAAATAAGAATAAGGTAATATTTATAACTATTTAAATTCGATATGGTTGCATGTGTTTTTGAAAATATTACCTTGTTAGACCTTTTATGTGACTTTGACCGTTTTAACAGATGTCTCGTTGGCTTGAAATTAGACGTCGTTTGAATCTAATTTAAAATATATTCATCATTATATTTAATAAAATATTTTATACATATGATACAAGGCAATACAATAAAAAAAAAACTAATATTAATTAATCAAACATCAATTAATTTTAAAACCTATTTATTTATGACGTTAAAATTCGACCAAAAAGAATCTAAAACTTGATTTTAACCATACTCATTTAGATCGCAAACATATCCACTATTTCTCATTTTTTTGTGGTGAATCTTGTAGGTTTGCTAGAGGGAGAGGACGTGTTTGTTTTGTGGACATATTTTTTGGATTTTGTTTCAGAAAACAAAGAGCAGTCTCATTCAGCACAGTGATTGCTTATGCACAAAAACTCTGCCAAAATTGTCATTTTGATTTAGAGCCGCAACTTGGGCAGCCCAGACCACTCTTTTTGTTTGGCCCTTAGCTTTTGCAAGGGAGGCCGACTATTTTTTATCCACCACTACTAATTGGAAATGTTTCACTTTCTGCAGTAATTTTGAATTAACAGATTTAAAGTTAAAAAAAATTAAATTTATAATAATAAATTTATTAATTTTATTTGAATAATATCATATTATGATAGATTTTAAATCTTTTAATTGCTATTTTAGCTAGTTTTTAGGTTATTATAGTGGAGTTAAAAAAATATACAATATGGAGTTATTTAAATTATTTTTTCAAAATTTTCTATTTAATTCAAATCTTTTAATCCAGACGTAATCTACTTGATTCTCTTTATTTCCTTTTTTTTGGGAACCTAATATTAATGCCGATGAAGAATTGTTTAATTTGGTGGGACTATATTTAAACCTTAAACTAGTAGGAATTGTAAGGTTGTTTTATGTCATTTTCGAATATGGTTTTGTTTAAAAATATTTACATAATTGCAAAATTTGGATGACTGAATCCATATGTTGATTGATTCATCGTTTTGAGAAAATAAAATTGATTTACTAGCTTTTAAATCTATATGTGGAAATAGAGTCTTGCTTGAAAATCGAAATGTAAGCTATGAAATAAGGATATTTGAAAAAATATTTCTAAAAATAATCTAAAAAAAATGAGAAGTAATAAATCAATTTTGGAACTGAAACTACAAAATTATTTTGACAAAATGAACCGAAATATAGTATAAATTTTTTAGAACAAAAAATTTCACCAAATCCAATTCCCATTTCCATTCCAATAAGTTTTGTATATCAATCAATGCTATAGCTCATTTTTATCCAATTTAAACAATAATGCTAAGATCATTGTGCGTTTGCGCATGTACGCTTGTTTATTTGATTTTTATTTGCAAAAATTGTAAATGAAGATCATCTTCGTTTACATTTCCATTTTTCACATAAAAAATATTAGGAAATACTTGCAAAATCATCGAATTTAAAATGATTACCAAAAACTTGCAAAATAATCAAATTAAAAATAAGGTATTTGCCTTTTGTTGTATAAGTAATACTTTTCTGATTATAGTTGTCAAACCATATTTGGCAATGAACAGAATAATAAAATTTTTAATATATAATTAATTAATTTTAAGACACCACTCTCCACATCAATTAGTAAAATACCCATAACCAAGTCTGTATATTTTTTTTTTCTTTTTTATTTCTAAATAGTCCCATTTTATGTCCTCAAGTAAATAGAAATTTTATTATATGTATAAATGGGTTGAAGATGAAGGGCCTTCGTATATTTATAGACAATGAAAAGAAAGACAATAGACAAAAGAAGGGGCTGGTGCAAAGAAAAGGAGAGAAACAGATAGAAATGCGAGGGGCCGCTAGCAGAATATAGTATAGCAAGATTGACTGCATTGTTTTTGTTAACCAAAACTTTCCCAGATATAAACCCCATCTCCTATGTAAGCAGATACAAGAAAATGAACACTTAAAAAAATGCAAGCAAATTCTTGTATTTTTCCCATAGATTGTAATCAGGAAGCTTCACTGGTGGGTCTTTTGGATATATATTTTTTGTTCAATATTTTTTGATTAAAGAGCATCTTTTCTGCTGTTTGGTGTTGATTCATCAGTTCTGGTTGCATTTGTGACAATCTTTTGTGGGCTGAGTTTATGGGTTTCGGTTCTTTTGCATTATATGTACATGTGAAGAATCTTGATTGATATGGTTGAAGATGAGTTACTGATTGTTTTCTGAGTTGTCATTTGAGCCCAAAAGTTTTCTGGGTTCTTTTGATTTTGATCAAATCCTTATTTCTGGTACTCATTAGAAGTTAAGATGATCTTTTTTTCCCCTAATTCTTAAAGGTGATTGCTTTTTTTTTTTTGTTCTTTTTGGAAATGATGTTCAGAAGGACTGTCATCTCTTTCAGTTCTTAGTTTTTAAGGTTTCGATTTGTTTTTTCTGAAAATTGAAATTATTGCTACCCTCTCTGAGCAAATCTTGTGAGAGCTGGCTTAACTTGTCCGTATTTATGATCAATAGCTTTTCCCCACAAATTCTTCCTCCTTTTCCACTTTAGAAAAATTGAGTTGAAATTATTTTGGTAGTGCAACACTGGATTTTGGAATTTTTCTACATATATTTGTGACGCTGTTTTTTGTCTATGATACTGTCATCAGCTGATAATTACAAGATTAACCAACTCTCTTGGTTTTTGTTTTTCCAGGATATATCGTGATCTTGCTGAGTGCATAAATGATTTCCTGGTTTTTCTCATTGTACGACCGAGAAGGCAATGCTTGTTATGCTACCTGTTCTGCTTCTTATTTTGCTTTGTGTTTGAGTTTGGCTGCTGGGTTGTTCAAAGGGTCTCCAATTGGACTGGCTTTCCGGCGCACGATAGATAGATAGCAGTTTGTCCATCATAAATGATGAAGTTTATTTAGGGGTATCATTTACAGTTCTTGAAAATTTAAAAATATGATAAAACTTTCTATTAGCTTTGCATATGCTCTCGATAACTCTCAGTGATTGGATTGCCCATTTTCTTTAGGAAAATAAAGGCTGTTCTTATGTTCATCTAATCGACTGTAAGATTAGTGCTGGATACTCTTGGTGCTTTGAATTGAAAATTGTGAGGCTGTAGTAAAAGTAAAACGAATACATTCTTAAGTTAGTCATGGGCTTGCCTCAAGTTTCCTCTGGAAAGATATCTGAAGAAGTGTCAACGTCAACAATCATGCAAGTACAGGCTCGATTTGGTGGTGTGGGAAGCTTTGGTGAGAGTGAAAGGCACGTAAGACACGTGAGCAATCGAATTTCTGGTGACTTTCCATGCACTTCATCAAGGGAACATGTGAAGGAATCTGATTTGGTTAGTTTGCGCAACAATGGTGTGGCCAACATGCATAAATTGAGGATTGATTCCATGGACAAGAATCACTTCTTATCACATCATGGTGGAAAGAACATTCAGACTCCGGCTTCGAGGATTGTGGGTTTTGAACCCAACGTACTAATTAACTGTGCCAATCAGTGTGAAGAGAAACAATCTGATAGTGTTCACTTGTCTCCTGGAAATGGTATATCTTGTAATTCAAATGAGAACTCAAGTTCAATGGTTAGGAAACGGCTATTATCGCCTATGAATGGCATGCTTTTGCCTGATGAATTTAGAGGTGAACATCTAGAAATTGGGAACACATTCTATCGTAGTAATTTCCACTTAAGAGGGGGTAGTAATAGCATTACCCTTAAAGAGAATAAAAAAGCTCACATAGGCAACTTGGACTATGGCAGTCCTCCGATTTGGTATGCAGCTAACTTTTCAAGGAGTAATAGTCCACCTGAAGAAGAATGTGAAACCAATTCCCATATCATCACAGATGGGCCTTTTCTTGAAAACCATGAACATAGATCTCAGAATCTTCTCTCATCATATCGTGTTACATGTTGTAGTGGAACAATTGAATCACCGTCGAATAATGGGGCAATGGGTATATTAAGGGATACTGTTGTCTCTCCGCCATTGTCTCTATCTCCTCTTGGACCAAGATTTTGTGGAAGGATGAGAAATTCTAGAGGATCTGGGGATACCAAGAGAGAGTTTGATGAGAGGTATATAACTTTTAAGGATGTGGAACAGTCTCTTGAAGGAACTATCTCAAACTTTCTGTCTTCCCATAAAGATAAGAATGCCATCATGGCAAGGGAAGGACATGAAGATGATGAAAATTTCCCAGTGAACTTTGAGCAATTGACTCCTGAAAGTTTAATATCCATTCAAGGACATAATCCAACACTTACAACTCAAAATGCCAAATTAGGTAAAACTTTCAGTGGATTATCAGTCAGAAGGTCCTTGGTTGGTTCATTTGAGGAGTCGCTGTTATCTGGTAGATTAGCTTCTGGGATAGTCAGCCATGTACGTTTCTTTTCCTGTAAATAATGATTCTAATATTACTTGTTCTTATTTACATTTTCAATACTTGGATGTGGTGCAATTTTACATTGGCAGAAAAGCTTTTCGAACGTCATATAACTTCTCAGCAGCATATTCCCTTATTGCTTCTGTCATGCAGAAAATTGATGGTTTCCTCGCTGTTCTGAATATCACTGGAGGAAAATTTGCACCTCATCCGCAGAAACTTCCATTTGCTGTAACAAGTGTAGATGGTGATAATTACTTATTGTACTACTCATCAATAGATCTTTCCAGACATTTATCTTCAAACAAATGTGAAGGTCCAAAACTGAAGAGAAGCCTCAGTGTGAATGGCTCCTCTGATGAAAAAGCCCGTCTGAGAATACCTGTGAAAGGGCGGTTGCAATTGGTATTCTCTCTGTGTGTCTGTCTCTATCTTTCTCTTTGCCCTTTATGCCCCTTAAATGAACACATTTTATTGTTGTTTTGATATTGTCTTCACAATGCTACAAGTTCAGCATGGGAAGGGAAGGACCCTGAGGAGGTGGAAGTTAATCAAGCCTTATCAAAGCACACTGAAAACTTCATAAATGAAATAAAGCTATTCTCAGAAGTTCACATTATATGTGACCCTTCTGTACATATAGAAAAAATCATATACGAAGCTTCAACACTTAGTTTCGTTTTGGTTAATTCATCATTTTGTACTTTGGAATTGGGATCCAAGATACCGTCCATAATTCTTTGCAAGAGATGATCCTATTGTAGTGATGCCTGATTTTTTCGCTGGGATGTGTGTCTACTTCCCCAAACTTGTTGCACCAATTGAATGGTCTTTGTAGTGAAGTTAATGTAGAGAACATAAAATACATGAAACAGGAGAATGATGGATATAGTGACCTACATTTTACATATGGCTTTATTATAAGGGAGACTTTATAAACTTAATTGCAAGAGTTCCAAGATATAATTATATAACATGATATTTCTTCTAAGATTTGGATCTATTGCTATGAACACACAATTTGGATGTGCAACTTATATTTAACCAAAAGAGTGTATAGCATAAATAGATTTCCTAAGCCTCTCCGACCAACCTTTCCATTGTTAGCAATTGATCTCTTGAATCTTATTTTGATTATAGGCTTTAAGATGCACTTTAAGTTTTTTCCTGCTGTTTCCTTATATGGTCTCCTAAACTGTTTAACTATTGTCTCTTTGATGTGTGGCGCCCATATAGTGTTTCTCAGATATTGATAGGGGGAGCTTATCTTCGAATGATTCCAGATTGGTGACTTTCATATCAAATAACTATATCTATATTACTGTGAGATTAATACAAAAGATGGCTTCATTTTGTCGTATGCCACTGTCTTACATTTTATTTGGGCTTAATGCTTTAGATTTTGATAAGTTAATATCTGTGTGTGGAAGAATGTGGCTTGGAGTTTTCAAATCGATGACATTCCTGCACTAGTATTTGAGTTGCTTCCATTTGGCAATAGCAAATTTCTGCTCTAATAAGTAGGTGTCTTTCACAGGTCCTAAGCAATCCAGAAAGAACACCGATTCATACATTCTTCTGTAACTATGATTTGAGTGACATGCCGGCTGGCACAAAGGTGGGTATGAATCTTATTAAATTGATCTAGGGATCACCCTCTTCTTAAAATCCACAGCTTGCTACCTCTATCACAACAACATCTCAATAGCTATTTTTTTTTTTTTTTTTGGCTTGTATATTGAACTGAATTTGCTTAGTTTTTCTCTAATTAGTGTATTGAATTTCTGCAGCCGGTTTGTGATTATTCACCACTTTGAACTATTTGAGGGTTTTGATTATCATCTGATTACCAGTCCTGACTGGAAACTCATAGCAATCCATATCAGTTTATTAAGAATATTAACAAAGGGATAGTCTTCTCGCCCTGTCATCCCCTTGCCTATCCTTGGAAAACGTGGACCTGGGAATTTGGCCTTTGGGTGTGATGGGGAATGATTAAGTCTGGTTCCGTAATGGCATCTTTTTGTTCACTCTAATTGACTTGGGATTTGTCGAATCCTTACTGTGGACCCCAGCCAAAGTTTTAGTTTCTGTTATTGACCCAAGGAGATGTAGGTTCGTAATATGTGTTCTCTGCACTGACTGCTACTAGCATATTTGAGTTCTCTTCATAATAGATGAAGTAGTGGTATTTCAATTTGAAAGTAATATATTAAGCGACATGTTCTGTTAATTGAGTTTTAGAATCCGACCACATATTCAGATCATGAGATGGTATGCAGGCTGAGTATTACACAAGGTAGTGTAAATTGGTCTCTGTATTGTTGAATGATGAAAGCAGATCTCATAAATGGGAAGATGAACATGGAGAGGTTTTGATGTTTGTCTTTCCTACTTTAGCGTTTTTAACCATGATACATAATTCCGTCATAAAGTTGTTTTGCCAATGACAATATATATCTGATCAATCATAAATCAAAATCTTATGTGTTCTTGCCTTTCAACTTCTAGACATTTCTACGCCAAAAGTCCACTTTAGCTGTGGATAGAGGTGGACAGAAAGACTCTGGTGTGAGGAACAAGGGCTCAGTCCCCTCACATTCAATGTCAGCTAATTCTTTACAGCGGAGTACAGTGTTTACTGATACATGTGGAGCCGATGCACATAGCATATTAGACAATAATTGCAGAAATAGTAATGGGACAAATATCGGTTTCAGTTTATCTGGTGGAAAAGAAAGTAAGTCTGTATGTTGCCTGTCAAAGGTTAATAAGAATACTACAGGTTCTGGTGTCCTGCGTTATGCGCTACATCTCCGTTTTGTTTGCCCCCAGCGGAAGTACTCGAAAACAGGTCTGAAATGCAAATCTGGTCCATCCTCTCTTCCTTCAAGGAACAGCATGGACAGCGAAGGGGAACGGCGCTTCTACTTGTATAATGATATAAGAGTGGTTTTCCCTCAGCGCCATTCAGATTCTGATGAGGGCAAGGTATGCGCATACGTAATTACCACATTTACATGCTTATAATGAGGCACAAATGAACTCTGCCTATATTTTGCGGACAAGTAATTTTGCTGACTGTTTATGTGCCTGTCTTTAAAACTGTATATAATTCTTAACCTAGTTGTTTTAGCATTTTTCTTCCACAACTTATAGTAGTTTGCTCCAACATAGCATTTCAACTTACCTTTTGTGTATCTACAACCACTGCCACCAAAGTAGTCTGTCTGATCCAATCTGATGCATGCTCTCTATGATGCCATAGTCCATGGAGTGCCCATTCCATTTAGCGAACTTCCTTGCTCTGAGTACGTGGGATGTAATAAAGAGGGAGGCTTTGTAGGGATGGGTTCCCCGCCTGCTCAAAAATTCAGTAGTTCTTTTATGAGAAACCCCTTATGAGTCATCAAGTGAATTGACAATGTTCTCTTTTTTCTACCCCATGCTCAGTAAGTTCAAACTTAGTAGCTTAGCCCAAAAGTTAAATAGTCCTTCATTTGGATTCCTGACGAGGCTCAAACTCTAACTCATTCTCTGTGTAGCCAGAACTGTGCTTATTCATATATGAAGCTAACACTATGAAGCTCAAGATATACGTATGGATCTGTATTATCAAGAGTATTAAAGAAAACTTGGAAAGAGATGCTAATACTTGACTTGCCAAAGAAAAATAAAATGAATTAGGACATAATAGCCTCGAAAACAGGTAGAACAACCACAATGTAGGATACTGAATCTTTGGAAATGAGTTAGCTAAGTGATTTGTGGAGATATTGAGCGGCAAATAAGAACTATAGTGGGTTGTTCGTTGTGTTACTCATTAGCTGCCTTTGTTGCCTAATTTTACAGTTGTGGAAGTGAGTTTTTTTAAGTTGCATTCCTAGGTGCAGCCTTGATTCATATCAAACTTCATTTCATCTCAAGAACTTTCTTCAAGTTGGTAATTATTGTAGCCTCTGTTGAGCATCTTTGCACTGGTATCCACGTGATAAGCCACGAGCTTCTTCTTAGGTGTAACCTCTTGTTCTTCTTCCCAAAAGCTGAATTTACCATGCTAATTTAAAGTGTTTGTCTTGATTATGTCGGCACAATAATGCCTTGTAATTTTGAACTAGACGTGTATGATATTCCTTCTTACAGTTTATCCTTTTCTTAATTGCTGGGATTCTAGATGAATTCTTGCTGTGGCATCAATTCTTTGCGCTTGATACGCCACCTTCTTGCGAGTGCACTTCACTACTTTCATGCATCTTTGTCATGTACAATTAAAACGTTCTTAGAAGTTCATCACCGATCATCAATGTAGCTTATTTCTATCGTAACTTGCTTCCTTCTATCAAACTCTTGTAATCAAGTAATAATTCATTTTAATTTGATGGTGCAGTTGCAAGTGGAATATGATTATCCGTCGAATCCAAAGTATTTCGACATCAGTCACTAAAGATCTTGGTTAGATAATTCTCTAATTTGGTTCATCTGTGTACATATTTGTACATATATTTCCTAAATGCTAACAGATGGGTTAGCACAAACGTGTCGCATGTAGATTCATGTCAATAAGCTGCTGCTCATGTGTTGTAAAATTGTGCATTTTAAAATTTATTTCTCCAGAAAAGAAAATAGCTATTCGAACAAAGAAAAATCGTTCCTGGTTTCTAAGTTTCTTACTATTTACTCAGCTCAGGAGGCTAGCACTTCTTATTGAGCTATAGCTTTGAGCTTTATAATTTCATGAATTTTAGGATTATTCTTAAATGTATGTTCTAACATTATTTTTGGGTTGTTACTCAGGTGAATCAGATGATTTAGCAACAACTGAATATGTTATCTTCATATTTGAATATGTGACGTGGAGAGTGTCTGGGTGAGTTTATTAACTTTTGGAACTATGTTGGAGAGTTTAGAAATGACAAAGGAGCGAGTTTGAGAATGATTTGTTAAAGTTCGATATCTGCCCTGCAAATATTTTTTTGGACTCGGACTCGAAACCTAACTCAGAGCTAACCCCCTGGGCCGGGTTATAATTCGTTTCATAATTTTAAAAATATTAAAAAATATATTTTTTAGAAATAACATTAGTAAAATTTTAAAAAAGTAATATTACATATATGTATCTCAAAATAAAAAGTAATAAGAGAAAATAAACGGGGAGGGTTAGGTGTAAGGTGTAAGGTGAAATTAAAAATAAAAAATCAAAATTTTGTTCTGTATCTATTTGTAATTTTAAAAGTGTGGTAAAATTTTTAGAAAATGAGTTTATAAATTTTCAAAATACAATTTAGATTTTTTGCTCATTTTAGTGTTTTATCTCATATTCTACAATGCAAATGTATGTTAAAGTGTATAACTTGATGTGTATTTGCAAAGAAAAATATAAAATGAAACACCAAATGAAACAGAATATCAAAATAAAATAACAAATTAAAATAGAAGATGAGAAGTGCCTAAAATAAGAAGTTATGATTTTTTAAGCTCTATTTTAAAAAAAAAAAGATTTCATAACTTATTTTTAAGATTTGATTTTTTTTAATTTTAATTATATTAATTATAAAATTGACATTATTTATATCTTATAAGTTTTATAATCTTATTTTATCTAAATATTTCAAGAATTTATTTTTAAAATAAGATATATCATCTTATGAAATATAGAAGATTATAAAATCTTTTAGGTTATATTTGGATGGAAAGATTGAGCTTTGTGGGGAGGATTTTGGGGAAAGAATTTAAAGTGACTAAAAAATAACTCAAAAATTAAAATTCATTGTATTATAAAATTTTCAAACAAATTCAAATAGTTTGTTTAATATGAATTTAAAATTTATAAATTTAAATGGAATATTAAATAGATTTAGCTAAACACTCTCTTAATCAAGAGTTCTTGCAAATTGTTTCCCGATATGGGGGTTGAATTTTTTAACTTTTGTGAATACCTGATTCTGCTACAAAGAATATGTTATGCCCTTAATCTTTTATTTTTCCTTTTTATATGTCAAAACTTTTATTTACATATTTTTTTGGATTTTGGATTTTGAGTCGTAAAAATATCCAAAAATTGTTTTTTTTTGGGTTTTTGAAAAATAAAAAAGTAAAAAAATAGGAAAAAGGTTTGTATGCATATAGTATTTAATAGAAGTACGTTGGTGACTTCTTAATCACTCCAATGAGTAGAATTACTGTGAAATTGAACTGTTAGGTAGGATGTTGCATGTGTCATAATAAAGCGTTAAGGTGTTGAGAGTTTGTCAGGCAAAAACTCTTCGACCCTCAAATTAGATCCGGGGTACTAGGAGTTTGTCTCACAAAAATCTTCTTATGCTCAAGTCAGATCTGAAACATGGAAAATTTAGAATATTTGAGCGTAATTAAATGCTTAATAAATTACGTACATTTTAATAATAAAGAGTGGGGATATTTAGAATGTTGATACTATTAGAATAGTGTCTGACGTGTCAATTAGATTAAACGTTTTTATACTGTTATATTTCTAAAAATAATATTTTTCAAATCATATTAATAAAATAGACAAAAAAATTTATCTTTAATTGCATCTTGTAATTAGATAAAGTGTCTAAACTAAATTTAACTACGGGGTATGGTTACGTATTTGTTGGTGATAATGGAATATGCATCTATGGTTTTAGTTTTAAATTAGTTCCAGCTTTTTGAGATAAGATATCCAATAGTCCAATAAACTTGCGCATACGATGCATGCTCGCACGAGAAGGATGTCTCGTTCTATGGACATTAGCATAGTGGTGCTAGTACATGTATGCAGGTGCTTGTTAGGGAACAAGTATACTGAATAACCCAATAGACTTACGCATACGATGCATGCTCGCATAAGGAGGATGTCTCGCTCTATAAACATTGGAGTAGTGACACTAGTGCATGTATGCAGGTGTTTGTTAGGGAACAAATACACTGAACATACCCATTGAAAATTCTTAATTGAAAATTTATTTGTCGAAATAAGAATTTTCATGTTACGATAGTATACGGTTAGTCATTTGACTTGAAGCACTATAGTAACCTTATGCATGTCGTGTTTCATTTTGATGTATCTTTTGATTGCTTGACAATCATAAAGAAAATATATTGAGTGTTGCATTGATATGTATGAAGGTTAATGAGTGACCAACAAATGATTTGTCACTTGTCTAACAGAACAAATGAATCTTCTATGTTTTCATAATTTATGACTCAAAAGTTCTTGACTAAGATAGGATGAATGAGAGTTTTCTAACAATTCGTTATGAGTAATTGAAATTTGAAATGATATCATAGATATTGAGTAATTAGGGTTTTAATTATTAATCCATGCCCTAAACTCAATCAAGAGATTAGTTGACGGAAGGACCTTACGTGTATGATACTTGTAATTGAAATAGATTCACTTGCTATTTCACCTAAGTATATGTAGTTATGATACACGTGTTAAGTGTTTCCAATGACTTGTGAGGTTTTTGAAATTAAGGAATTAATTTCAAGCGGATTAATTAATTTGATTAATTAATTAAAATAATAATTATTATTCATAAGTTGCAAATGTTGCAAGCTCACTACTAACTTAGTTGTTAACCTAAAAATGCTACAATTAAATTGTTATAATTGTTATGGTATCATTGTAAACCTAAGCCCACGAAGACCCATGAATAACTTGCCATAATTGTTATGGTATGATATTTTTAAAATTTTTAATTTTTCGTTGCACATATCTCGAGATCACATGAACCCAACAAATACATGGGTTTTCGTGGGTTTAGGTTTTATGGTCCAAGTTATCATTGATGGGCTTAATTCATGTATTAAGGTTTATTTAACTCAATAATTCATTAACTCCTTGGATTTAGCCTGTTGAGTATATTCGGACTCGGTCCACAATCCGAATAGGCCTTTTATACATTTGATTTTGGAAATTAATACTAATTTAATGGATAAAAAAATTGAGGAGAGTTTATTTTCAATTATTTTGGTTTGATTCACTTCTAAACCAGTAAACCTTAAATGACCACAGTAGTCTAGGAATTGAACTAATAAGTTAGATATTAAATATCTACAATAATATTTTATAACGTTAACTTGGATTCTGGAGATTTTGGTTACAAAATACAAAGAAGATAATCGGAATCGGAATTTAGGTTTGGTTTTTAAGTTTAAGCTATAAAACCTGAAAATTGGCAGAATTCCATTATCGAAATGGCTATCGGAATTCTGCCAATTTTAATAATTATTAATTAATAGTTTATAAATATCAATAAATAATTATTATTATAGCAGGTGAAATTTGAATTCAAAATTTCAAAGTTTTTGCCTCATTTTTTCGACTCGAGTTAAATCTAGTCGCTACATTCACAGATTTGCCCGTAATGATGTTTTGAGTATACCAACCAACAAGTTAGAGTTGAAGACATAAAATTTATTAAAAAAAATAACAATGTAATATTAAAAAAGCAATAAATTTGATAGAGCAAAAGCAAATAGTATTAAGGGAATATTTAATATCATGTTTTAAAAGAATGGAAAATCTTTTAGAAGAATGCAACGATGTAATATAATTGAATTATAACGAAAAGCTACTTGTACATTTACATAAAATTTATTTCCAGCTTATGGTCGAAAAAATAAACATTTATTTCAAAAGTAGCTTAAACATAGGCTATGACCCAAACTCGAGGGCGAATGTGTAATATTAAACCCTCGCGCTACTCACCTGACCAATATACTTTATGCATTTCATGCTACGTATATATTATTTGTATTTTTAATTGATATTTCATAATACAGTATATTTTATGCGGTATTTTTTAATAATTAAATTTTTAAAGTTGTCACCCGATATTAATTTTTAAATTGTTTAACCTAATTGATTGACTTAGTACTAAGATACGAGAAATTAGATGTCAACTATTAGATACCATTAGAATACACGTGAGTAAAATATGACATCGTTGTATTTATCAGTGTAGGATAAACTATGCAAATAAATTAATTAGGGAGAAAATAGTGATAGTAATAATAATAATAATAATAATAATAAAAGAAAGTAAGGACACTATCATATTAATTAAAAGGGTGTAAATTCTTAATAAGAAATAAACTTGGGGGCTTATAAAAAATATATATTATGTATTAAATATATATATAAGAAAAAAATATAATATATACATAGGGTAGATATACGAAATATATATATATATATACACATATATATAAGTATATGTGTGTAGTATAATAAAATGATACCATAATATATATATATATATATATATATATATATATATATATACACACACGTGTGTACAGTGTACAAAATAAGATTTAGTTTATGTTTAAGGAATAGATATACATATGCTAATATATATATATATATATATATATATAATATATATATATATATTTATATATATATATATATATTATATTAGAGTTTCTTAGTTGTTAAGTATTAGTATTTATTAACACACCCACACACGATTAACACACACACACGGCAAGAAAGGAAAGAAAGGAAGAAAAAGAATGGCAGGAAAGGAAAGAAAGGAAGAAAAAAAAAGAGAGAGAGAGAGAGAGGTGAAAGAGTTGCTCCAAGAAATTCAACCGTATAAATTGGAGGAAATTTTTGGATAAGTCATTTCTTATTTTTTTATGAATAAAAATATATATTTATGTTGTTTATTTTTAATTTTAAAAAAAAAATTATTTAAATTAACTTATTATCTACCTGTGAGATAATAATTAATAAACACCTTTAATTCGAAATTAGTTACAAAAATTTGATTTTATTATCTTGTATTAATTGGATGACGGAGTTAATTTAATTGAGGGATTGGTTAAGGGATTATAACACATTAATTAAATAATATTAGAATAAATTCAAGACGAGAAATTAAAGTATTTAAAAGGTTCTGATTGTGGTGAAGTATAAATTTTAAGATTTGATTGTTACTTAATTAAATTTAACATTTAAGATCTCTTATGAGATTTGATATAAAAACCTATTGATTAAGAATGAAAATTGATACGCTATACTTTTACAGGTTGCCTTATATCTAAGGTTAGGGAGGAGAATCTTATTAACCTTCAGTAGGACATCAAATGTGAAAGGTAAGTGAAAATTCATTTGCAACTCCAATGTATGGACATAATATTTCGTGCATTATGTATATTAAAGGTGATTCTTGGTCTTGATGCATGTATTGTGAGTATTATACATACCTTATAGTGCATATGTTGCTTGGATGATGGGACATAGGATCTATTGTATCATTGGATATGACATTCATTAGCATTTACATGTTCATGCATAACACATGCTCACAGTTGAGGTTTTTGCATTCATAACATTATTTTCAAAAAGAAAATATTTTGATTGGCCACTACTAGTGTACCGAGGCATGTGTGGCTTATTTATATGATATTTTAGGGCGTCGCGAATATTACTTCTCGGAGGATCATAGGGGTTGAAAGAGGTGTGCCTCTGGTGGTCACGAGAGGGTGGACCACTTGACTGTACCCTTATTAACGTCGCTGGTGGGAAGACTTTTGGAGGATTACAGGGAAAGACAGGGGGTGGATTTCTGGTGATCCCAGAAGATGGCTCCTGAATTGTGTCAATCTGTTTATGGCCATGTGATTATTGATATTGTTGAGAGCTCCATTTGGTACATAGTGGGTGGGCCAATGGCCCAGTAATAGAAAATAATTTTGAATGAACTAATTTTGATGCACGAGCTTGCATTCCTGTCATGATTTCATATAAATGTATTGTATATATATTAGATTATCCCTTCAGCATGCACGTAGTTCACTTATTGAGTATTAACTCACGTAGTTCACGCATTGTAGGTAGTTTGGTGATACTTGAAGTCATTGACTTATTGGGCAAGCCGTTGGAGTTCCTACAGGTTTTAAGGATCAGTGTAAATAGATGACGACCTGTTGGGCTGGTTGTTAGCTTATTTGATTTTGGAGTCTACTGTATTAAATTTTGGGACTTGTAATGTGTGTTACTTTTAAAACTTTTCTGTATATGGGTATGTAAATATTGTGGTTGTTATGAGTCCTCTGCAGGTATATATATTAGTTTGTGAATTGAAAATAGTTTATTATTTATTAATATATTATAGGGAGAAAATTTTTTTTCATGCATGTACACATGTTGTGTTATGTCAAATTATATTATACATATAGTTGTGCAGTAATGGGGTGTTACTGAATGGGCAAAAACTTAATTAATAAAATATAAATAGCAAACAAAAAAGCAAAATATACAAAAAAATAAAAAAAGACAAAAAAAATTGAAAAAAAGGCTAAATAGTAACTTAAGGGATTAAGTTTTGACTTGAAAACCCTTGTATAGCTTTTTTATTTTTTTTTATTTGTATTTTTTAAGGAGGATACTGGCTCTCAACTTCTTTACAGGTAACTTGAACCATGATCAATTAGATAGTACGTGCGATGTACTTATCAACAAACTATTTTTTTTCGTTCCCTTCTATAGCATTGCTTAGACACAATAATGAACTTTGTGTATATATGTGATACACAAAATAATCTTTATAAAGTCAAAAGTTATAAATTATTAATATTTCAATAGTTTCAATAAAACTCATCTTACCCTTGTGAAACAAAACAAAAAACAAAATAAAAATTCTAGAAAATTTGATTTGATTTGGAAATATGTACATATAATTGTGTGGTTAAAATCCGGCTGAAATTCTCTCAAATTTTAAAGCGCACATTATCATGAATATTTTTTCGTGTAATTATTCATAAAATAAATAAGAGAAAAGTTCAATCCATTCCCTTGAGTATCATAAAAATAGTTTTATATTAATGAGACCTATCTTTAATGGGCGAAATTTGAAAGATTAGTGGAACTTAAGAACCGCCAAAAGTATAATTTGGTTATATATCCAAATAACTAATTGTATTGAAGGTTCATCTAACACATACGTTAAGCCAACCACGCTGTTGTGCCTTTTTTAGGCCAAATTTTAATTCCATTAATTGAAAGGATACACGAACACCTAATTAAAGTAAATACCTTTAGTATAAAGACCTATGTTTTGATTAAAAATGGGTGCACTTGCACGTGCAAACATGTGAGTTCGTTTTGTCAAAAGAATAATATATATATATATATATATATATATATATATATATATATTATCAAAATTTAAAGACAACAATACACGCAACAAAACATATGCGTTAAAGAAAAAATATGAAGATTATATATTTCTGAAAATGTCGGTGCAAAACATTAATTCTCCCCCTAATTTTTTTTAACTAAATTGTCCTGTGGATCTTTAATTTCATATCATGAGTATCAATGAACTTGCATTACTTTAGGCTCATAATTTAACCTAATTGCTTAGTAGGGAAGTCTATACATAATTCACAATTTTGGCTTTCAATTTTTCTGTTTTTTTTTTTTGTGTTAGTGAGAATTCGAGTCTTAATTTGTGTTCGTTTTTGTCTAATACTAAAATCACTAACATTTAAAATTTGCGTATATAATTTGAAAGATGATTTGAGTCAATAGAAAACAAATTAATTTCATTTTAGATATTTGATTTGCGCAAACACCCATCCACCCCCCCCCCCCCCATATATATATATTATATTGTTGTAATATAGTTTAATAGAGATCCAAAAACTCAGTTCATGAGTTCCATAAGAAATACAAAATTACCTTATGAAGCTCACTATGCACTATATTTAATTACCTTATCATATTCAGGTATAAATATCTCTATTGATTTTTTTTCAATATTTACAGGTATAAAAAATAAATAAATATTTGCAAAGTATTGATTTTACTTAAGGACTTCCCATTTGAATATTCTTAATACCACATTATTCACTCCTAAAATAAGGAACATAATAATGGGAGTTTATTGTTTGATTGGAAATAAGCTTTAATCAAGTTTTTAATGTGTCAAAATCTAAACATTTACTGGTCCACTGCATTATGACAAGAAGTATTTAATTTTCATTACACTAAACTTAGTTTAAGGATATAATTGAAAATTTAAGAAAAACTACAAGTGCTTCAAAACTTCAAGTCTCGTTTCTTCCGCTTATACTTCACATAACTTATAGAATGATTTGTACCTCTGAACTTGATTAATCATTATTTAGGAGTTAAACATTTTGAAGTCAACAAATTATTCAATTAAAAATATTTTTTAGTCGACATCCTCTGTTCTATACTTTTTTTTCAAGTTACTCCCATGACATTTTTTTAGATTTGATCAAAGTGTATACATTGTATACTATATAATCCAGATCATTAAGAATGTAGTTTCTACACAAAATATCATTATATGCATTGAATGTTGTTCTCTTTTATCATCGCTTAAAGAATTTCGGATTTAAGATAGTGAGATAGAACAACATCTTTTGTTACTAACTTTTGAATATCGATTTTTTGCTTTTATTTCTTGCTACTAGCAATAATTGGAGGAAGAATTACAATGATGAAGCCATTATCTAAAATCACACCCACGTTTGTCTTAAGTTTGTTGGATAAATATATCAGGAAGGTGTGTAATTTTAGATGGCTTGAAAAAAATTTAAGTAGAGTAACCAACTAGAAAAATTAAACTTTGGTCGAAGCAAAAATTGGACTTTTTTTTTTTAAAGATGAAATTAACACGCACTAATGATGATGAGCACAACAAATCTCAAAAAACAACAAACCAATAAAAATTTTATGCTCTCTTATAAAGTTGGAAATAAATACTATAGAAAAAGTATTTTTTAAATGCCTGAATGCACAAGAGAGAGGTGGGCGAATGTGAACGAATGAAAGTATCTTGATTAAAAATATGTCTGTTTTTCATATAATTGTACTGATTGAACAAACACATCTTGACTGGACAGACAAATCTTTCTTTTTATATAGACGGCGCTGAATGTAACACGTATGTCGACATGTGGTGCATTTTGGTTTATCAATTGTTTTGTCGCATATTGCATACTGAGTAGTACTTGTAATATTATGTTGTAAGAAAACAAGAAAAAGTATTTGAAATGCTTAATTTTTTTGTATAAAAAAGATATATATATATATATACGATATTGATATTGGCCCATACAAGCCTAATTCGAGCAGGGCACATGTGCAATTGATCCAAACTCGCTAAAATGTAGGGCTTCCATTTTCTAAAGACTATTAGTATTTTTTGGGGTCCAAATCCTAATTTCAAACTTAGATAATATAAAGTAGTTTAAAACTTTTTCAATTTTTACAATGGTATGGATGCCTTTTTATCTTTTCCCTATTTTTCAACTCAATAATTTACACAATGTCAAGTTTATTTATCCAAAATCAAATTTGAATAATTAAATATATTATACTCGTTTACTCGCGGAATAAATTACGTTAAGCAAGACAAATCTCATAATTATTAAATAGGATCCACTAAAATAATTGGTCAAAATTTGATAAAAAAAAAAAAAAATTAACTTATTTCCAACATGATGCACGAACATGAACAACAAATGATACAGACACAACAACACGACATTTCTTAAAAAATTTCAAGTTACGATATGGTCGTTCTTATATATATGCAAAGACAAGGAAGTCCATGTCGTGTTGAAATTTTTCTAATGTTATTTATGAACTATGTATTTTGGGGGGAAAAAGGAGATTTGACTTTCACATAGAATGTAAAGAGAGAAAGTGATTTTGATGTGGCAACATTTTTTTTTCAATTTTTAGTTATTTTTTTAACTACTCAAATACTTTTTTAAATAAATGAACAAAGACCCCATGTGTTTGAAATTTGTCGGACACACAATCAATGTTGTGTTCAACTAGTGAAAGTATTTATTTTTTTATTTTTATTTAATTTATGTACACATCAAGTGGCGTATCAGACATGTGTTGGAGGCACATTATGTTTGACACAATGTTCGACACGATACAAATGATTATACAGTATTTGTGTATTATACCATTTAAGAATGGAGTAAATTGACACGGCATGTTTTTTTAGAGTATTGATGCATTGTAGCATATAAGAATGGGATAAATTGTCAAGGTACAAAAGAATATATACCCAACAGTGCCAAAAACAGAAAAAAGTAAATTTACATGGATCATCAATGCCTCAACTAGATGAAATAAAATGTGGGATAACATGTAAATGACAGGCAAGTAATGAAATTATGACAACACTGTTCATGAGTTTAGTCTATGCTACTTCTGGATGCTAAGCACATTATCAAGACATTCTACTTAATTAGATAGAGACAAATCAAGCTCTGGAACCAAAGGCTAAAGGACCAACCAAGATAAACAATATATGAAATATGTTTGGATAAATTATTTTTTGGTCCCGTAAGTAAGGCCCACTTCTCTTTTGATCCTAAAATTTAGCATTTTTTCACATTGTATCCTCTATCTAAACATTTTTTTATTTTTATTTTTTGGCAATTTAAGGATATAAAGATGGATGCAGTTAAATACTTAACGGTACTGTTAACTCCGCATTGGAGAAACCAAAGTGGCACATACCCTAAATATGCAAAGAAAAATGTAATTTTTTCACAAATACCAAATATTCTAAAAGCTAAAAAAAGAAATAAAAAATTGAAAACATATGGAAATTGTATATCGAATTAAAAAAAAAAAAGCAAAACCAAGCAGTGGATTAAAAAAATGACTTTTAACAATTTTTTGTGATGTGAAGGTAGGTGGTCATTAATTAACTTGCTGATCTCGTATAGACATTATAAAATTGCAAACATATAAAATTAATTAATTTTTTTAAATTTTGATACCAATTAACCTTCATAATTTTTTTCAGGTATGAGATTGGGTAAAGAGGATGGAGGCAAGGCTTTTTCATCTTTTTTTTTTTTTTTTTAACTTTGCTAGTTCTTTTGATTAAGGTGTGTCTTGATGGTTTATTTAATTTTGTTATTGCAATTGATGTGCTTTTATTTAATTTCCATCTAATCCAAAAATTTAAACTGTTATAGATGAAATATTTAATATTTAATATTTTTAATATGCCACTTACGTTGATATAGTATTCTTTTGTGATATTCTCGCACATTACGATTTTTCATAAATAGATAATAATGTGATGACCCGATTAAACAAAACATCAATCAAAAACCTTCAACCCAATCAAACAAACAAAAAAAAAAGGCCTCCAACCCCTTCACCAATCTCATATTTGAAGACTAACTCGTTCAAATTGAAGTTTCAATATTTTAATTTTATAATCTATCTATAAGATTCGTAGTTCAATGATCACCCACATCTAAATTTTAAAAAGTTATTAAAAATTATTTTTCTAATTCATTGCTTGATTTTGCCCTTTTTTATTTGATATACGAATGTTCTTGGTAGTAATTTTTTAGTTGGCTTTAAAATATTTGATATTTGTGGAAGAAATGCATTTTTTGTCCTATAACTCAGGATATGTGCAATTTTAATCCCTCCAATGGCCAATGTAACGGTTCTGTTAAGTATTAAACGGCAACCCCCTTGCGTCCTTTAATTGTGAAACAAATTGAGACAGAGGACGCAATTTTCAGTAAGTACTAAAGTTTGGGGCTAAAAGTCAAATAGATCTTATTTATTGAATTCGGAGTACTATTTTGTACATTCATCCTTGACAATGCAATACATCAATCAAGATTCAAATTGTTCTTATAAGGGTGCCAAAAATTCATAAATCCCATCTTCAGTCTGTATTATTAGTAATACATGAATTTGACTGCACGAAAAATTATATGGCCCCACAATATAAAAATGATAATTGTTCACTAATTTTATGTACAACATAAAAAATATTTTCATCACAGATATAAAAAATATATAAATTTAATATGCGTGACCGCTTTTCTAAAAAAAAATATTAAAAATAAAAAGTATAACTTAGACTGCGCCACGCAATTATACAACGCCTTGCCAAAAAAAAATAATAAAAAATATAGTTTAGACTACACCAAATAATTATATGGCGCCAATATATGAGAATGGTAATTATTTTCTAAATTTACGTATAACATAAAAATAATTTTTTTCTGTAATTAATAATATTTTTCATTACATGCGTCAAGCATATACAAATTTCATATATGTGAACGTCCTTCAAAAAAATATTAAAAATAAAAAAATATAACTCTTTTACTCTCGCACGTACACGCTACATAACTAGCGATTTGTTCGTGCACGTATTGAAAACCCATATATACCCCTATAGAACTACATAAAAATATCCATGTAAAAGCATATGATGACAATTTCTAAATCCAGCAGCCCTATCTCTGGGGTCCTGTTCCAAGAATTTATCTACATAGATCTCTACTTTCATGCTGCATTTCCTTCTGACAGTTAATGAATTGTACTTAATCTTGAAAGCCTATCCTTTTTACCGGACTTGAAATGATCCAACTCCCATTACCACGTTTTGCCTTGAATCTTTCCTATAAATCTCTTCACCCCCGCCACCCCACCCCACCCCTTTCCTCTATAAATAACTGCATGCCCACCATTATCACTTCTTGTATTGGCAGTTTTTTGCATTCAAAAAAACTTCTTTCAGGCCATTCAAAAGAGAGAGAGAGAGATAGGGAGGGAGAGAGCCATCAACCCATAATGGCTAACACCATTGACACATCCCTTAACAGCCCACCTCTTAAAACTCACAAACTCTATTTTGCAACCCAAATTTCCCTCAGAGTTTTGGCCATTGCTGCTACTCTGGCTGCTGCATGGATTATTCTCACCAGCAAGCAAACTACGGTGGTTTACGGTATCCAGGCCGACGCCCGTTACAGCTATTCCCCGGCTTTCAAGTAAAATCATTGCCAAAAATTTATCTCATTTTCAGAATTATAACTATCCCACTTTGATTTTCTTTTTGCCTGACTGAAAATAAGAGATTTTCTTTTATATGTATATTTTCAGGTTCTTTGCATTTGCAAATATAATAGCACTTGTCTTCTCAGTTCTGTCACTGATTCTTGCATTCATCCTGGGGAAAATGGCGGTGGATCCAACATACTACTTCTACTTGTTCCTGCATGATTTGGTACACAAAATAAAAATAAAAAAATTAAAAATGTTCATTATTATGCATAATCCAGCTTTATTAAAAATGATCAGATCATATACTATGAGTACAAATTCAATAATTACTATATATTTATCAAATTATTTTTTGCAGATAATCACTGTTTTGCTTATGGCTGGATGCGCTGCAGCAACGGCAGTAGGTTACTTGGGGAAATATGGCAACAGCCACACCGGCTGGATGGCGATTTGTGACCATTTTCCCAAATTCTGCAACAGAGTCACAGCTGCTGCAGTACTGTCTTATTTGGGCTTTGCTTTCTATTTAATCCTCACTGTCATCTCTGCCAAGAATTGGCGACAAATCCAAGCTTGATGAAGAAAATTCTCTAAAGAATATGTGGAAGATGTTTGTTCCATTAATGTTAAAGATCAGATTTGGTCTTGGTTTTTGATGTAAGATAAGAAGTACTTTGTCTGTCTCCATATGTTGTCTGTATGTCGGTATATAAATTCTTGCCCAAAACCTAGTTTCGTCGAACTAATTATATGACAAGTGTCGTTACACTTGTTCAATTATGATTGGATTGGTCTCGACTGAACTTGATTTGGGCTAGAATTGCTCTTTATCTGTTAATATAAACAAATTTATCTTATGTGGTTTGTGGGTTTCATACGTAAAGTAAGTATTATACTACAGACAAAATTATTACAGGGATTTCTCAGAATTGAAAAAATACATGGAATTGATATCTTGTTGCTAATTTGATTAGATGGTGTTCTTGTTTTTAGGCATATGGAACTTTGGTCCTACTTCAATTGTATTAAGATTTAGGGGGCCTTTGGAAACCCAGAAGCCCAATTGAAATGGAATTTTAGATACGGAATTTCATTTGTGGATATTATGAGATTGATAGTTATTTTTTAATTAACTTTTAAAATAAATTACTTATTTAAAAGCTTATTTTGGAAAAGTTCAAATTTGTAATTTTTGAATTTTTTTTTTATATACTTTTATTGAATGGGCATTAGAATGTATTTCTACCAAGGTTTAACAATATTTATAAATAAATTTTAAAGAAGTTCATATTAAAAAATTATTTTATAAATGAATTTTTATTCCAAAAAATGCGAAAATTAAAGACAATCCTCGTTAGTTGTTCTTTCATTGTTATAGACAAAAATTAGGCTGCGATTAGGACAAGTACTAATAGTTTGCATCTAAATTAAATATGCTGTACAAGTACTATTAGTTTGCATCTAAATTAAATATGCTGCACAATTAGTTACGTTTTGGTAACATGATGTGGTAATGAAAGGAATCTGAATAATTCGATGTACATCGCTTTACAATTTACCTTTTAAGTAGCTTTACGTTTATTAAATTCAACTTGGATAAATTACAAAAAAAAAATAATAGAGGAAAAAGAAATTAATCGAACTAATACATATTTGTAAATGCGTGAAAAGTTGTTT
Source organism: Paulownia fortunei (assembly GCA_019321725.1). NCBI lineage: Eukaryota > Viridiplantae > Streptophyta > Magnoliopsida > Lamiales > Paulowniaceae > Paulownia > Paulownia fortunei. Next base: position 3,480,999 of record CM033118.1, on the reverse strand, counting down.
ATTTGATTATACCTAGCTAAGTCAGCATGGTCACATTGTGTGTTTGATTCGTGAGAAGTTTCGGGCTATTGGATTGGACTTACGTATAATTATATTATTTTTTTAAGATCTAATTATATGGATCGTATTATTTTTATATAATTTAATAATTATTGGTGAATTCAATTTAATATAACTTAACTCTTTAAAAAAATTACGAGGAAGAAAAATAGAATGCAATAAGAGCTAAAAACTGCATATGATGCCTTCAATGAATTCTCTGCATGTGTAGATAGCGTGTGATTTTTTTTATTTTATTTTATTTTTCAATTGGATTTTAGTACATTCAGTTAATTAGAGGGGACAAAAAAAAAATTACAAAGAACGAGATGCCTCATTAGAATGAAAAGAAATGTAAGGCTGTGTTTGGAATCAGTTTGGTTTTTCAATTTTAGTAGTTTTAGTGTTTTTGGGAAAATAAAATTACACATTCAATTATTGATTCCTCCAAAATACATTTTCATTTCTTCCCAAAATATTATAAAAATATTGTTATTTTAATTATTATATATTTTTGTATATATTTTTATACATATTTAAATCATTTTATTAGTAAAAAATATATTTTTGCATCATTCAATCGTTATATTAATCTGAAAATAATATATAATAATATAGATTGATGATAAGATACTACAAATCGAATGTCTTTCTCAAAACTAAGAACAAACATATCTCATAACCCCTCATATATTTTCACATAATAAATTTTCCTAAATACTTTAGCAGAAACACTGAAACTGAAACCAAACTAAACCTAGAGCCATAGTTTTCACTAAATCAATTTTGAACTGGTTCCAATTGAATTGAAGTTGGAATGGTATAATCATTGTAGTCACAATAATTTCTTATCAACTTAAGAATGCAACATTTGGCCAAGCTTAATAAATCTATAAAACATATAAAATGTGTTAGGGATTTAATTAATTTAAGTAGTTTAGTAACTTTATGTTCTAAATTTTATTTAAAAAAATCATAACCCAAATGCCCTCATGCGACGCAACTAAATAAATCACTATTTTTGAAAATAATATAAAAAAATATTTAAAATTTCAGTCTTTTTCCAACTCTCGTTTAAAATTAAGTATGACAAAATTCTAATTTAATAAAACGGGCAGTCTAAGAGAATAATCAGGACGCATACTCAATCCTGCGTTCAGTTCATTCCAGTGCCGCCAATTTAATTAAGTTAAATTGGTCCCCCCCCCCCGACCCCCACCCCCACCCCCTTTTATTCTCTAATCTTAGGTTGGAAGAATCACAAGTGTTCAAGTCAAGTCTTGCTGCATCAATTTTGAAATATTTATGATCTTTAGATAATAAAAAAAAGGACTACAATTACATAAAATAGGCTATTTATTAGCATGGTACTGTTTAGGATGGGATTGATTAATTATGGTGCCTGCAATGTTGACTTGATGCGCTTAGGTCAGGATAAGCTTTCTGGCCTAAAAATAGTGGTACAGTATTTATGTTTTTGGTGGTTGTTATAACAAGTCAATCAGATTTTGCTTAAGTGGTAAAATTGAAATTAAAAGTATACACAAATCAGTTGGTTTTAAAGAGAATTGAGTGAGGTTCGAATTTATCTATAAAATTATTCGAACTCAACTGCATAAACCCTAGCCACGACTTCAAAAAAAATTATATTCAAAATATTACATTTTTAATTATAATTTCTGGACGAGGTTAATGTACTTGTTGTCTAACAATCCCCGATATGCATGCACACATTAATGTCCATAAAATGAGACATTTTTCTTATAATGTGTATTGTATGTGCAAGCCTCGTTGAATCATTAATGGTTCGTCTCAATAATTCTTATTTTGAAATAATTTAAAATAAAAATTGTAAAAATATATTTCATGTTTTCCATCATATGCATGACCAAGTCTCGTAATTATGTATAATTGAGAATTTTATCTAAATTTAATTAAAACAAAAAAGATAATTAAATATATTATTAATATTATTTGAAAAATATATGTCTTTTTAAGAATATAAAGACGATCAATCTCATTAATTATCGGACATTACTTTAGTATAATAAAGTACGAAAATCAACACTCAACTTATCTTTCTTTATGTTATTAAAGTTTTGTTTGAAGTACAATCTGATTAAGCCAAATAAAAATTTTATTCAAATCAACATGAATCGAAATTAAGTAATTTTTAAGATCATTTATCATTTATTAGAAATATCAAGCCAAATGTGACCATATTTATGTATTTATTTATCTAGTTAATCAAATCTTGAATAAGCCATTGATGGCATCTCAAAAGGAAGTTTGAGTAACATAGTGCCAATTCAAAGACCTAGAGTTGGATAAGCTAATAGAGGAAACCAAGAATAGCATATGGTACCATACTATTTTTTGAAACTTTGCATCATTACATTGGAAATTCAAATTGGTAAAAACTAGTTTATAAATATAAGTTGTGCCCACATAACATTTATATTTGTATTTATTTCTACCTATTTCCATATTTCAATACTTTTATTGTAAAAAGTATAGATCCCATACCTTATTTCTACCAATTGTGAAAAGACAAAAAAATCCTTAATAGCGCACTTAAAATTCAGCTTCCCACCTTCATGATAAAATAACCCTTGTTAATACACTTGGGCTTGTTTACTTGGTGTGATTGGATATACTAAAATATCCAACTTAATCAAATGTTTATTTTTAATGATGATAACCCATGATAAAATTTTAAATCCGGTACAATTAATGATTTTTGATGTATAATTCATCCCACCTATGAAGTAGGATGAAATAATCACACCCTCCAATTTAAATATTTAGAATATATTTTGACAATAATATCCATGATTTTAAATCATATATCATAATTTAAAGTAAGACTAATTTATGATAAATTTTAATTAAGGGTAAATTAATTAAAGGCATAATAATCCACATAATTATCCATCAAAGTACACGTCTGATAAGAATTTTTACTAATATATCATTTAAATAATCATATGAAGTACACATGAGATATATTTGATAATTTAATTATAATCTCACATCTCATCATATTTTTAATCAATCATTTTTCATCCCAATCAAAGAAGTAAACGAACCCTAAAAACCAAACTTTTCCAACTTGTGTTATATATTTATATAAACCCTTATTAGCACACTTAATAATAACTCAACTTTATAACTTGTTATATTTACATGATATTCTTCAGCAAGTATTGTGGTTTTAAAATATTTCTTCTGATTGGGGAAAAACTAAATTAAGCATATGGAAAAGGATGGAAGAAACATATAACTAAAATCTGTTAACGAACCATCACAACTACGGACGTAGCCGAAAAATGAATATCGGGGGACAAAATTTTTTTTTTTTAAATAATAAATAAAGAGGTATTTTTTTTAAGGATAATTTTTTAAAATTTAATAATTTAACATATAAAATTTATATTAATTACCATCCCTTTGTAAAGTTGGGCTAAGCAAGTAGTGCTTATGGGCTCAAGGCCCAACATAAGATCTTTTTGCCTGTCCATGGAAAATCATAGACTTGATAGGAGCCTTCAGCCTTGCAGTTGATGGATCAAATACAATCATTGGTTCACAAAATATTATATATATTTGACTGTCTCACCCATATTGTTAGTCTACTTATCAAATTAAACATAAAACATGCCTCTAGTTGGAAATTTATTTTATTATATTTTATTACCAATGGCTTATTTTTAATTTTTATCGTTACATATGCCTAGTATATAAATAAAATGATAAATTACAAAAATTACTCTTAAAATTTAATTTAATTACAAAAAATATTAATTATTTTTTAAAATTATAAATACTCTCTTAAAATTTATCTTTATTTTACAAATACTCCTCAATATTTGCAAATTGCAAATTTGCAAGAGGAAAACAAATATCATGAAAATATTTATAATTTATAAATTTTAAAAGTAATTTTTATAATTCACCCTAAGTAGACTGATAATTAATTGATCAATCAAACTTAGGTTTAGATGATGAATGGCCACAAATTCGAACCGAATACAGTCAAGTCTCGCCAGTGATTTTTAACAATATGATATATCTACGTCCAGTGTTTTTTAATACGAGATCAACCTTTCTTATCCATTATATACAGAAACTATTTCCTTCTGTCCCTTCACCATCACTATAAACACTTGCAGCTGAGTAAGAACAAAAATGTCAAAAACATCCGCTCACGGCCTTAAAAGACCACCACCAGTCCACCACCCATGCATGGCCCATCTCCGAACAATAGCAATATTAACAATACAAGGGAAAGGAATCACAGAGAACTCAGAGGCATCAGCAGATACTATTTTAGCTGCCACCCTCCAACTATCTGCACCGCCACCGCCACCGCCACCAAAGACAGATAATAACAGCCATAGCAGCGCCGAAAGCAAGATAGAACCCTGTTTTGGCAACTACCACCACAAAAAGTCTTCAATCTTGATAATGCAAAAGACAAATGCACATGGTTAAGCCCTACCAACCAGGTACCATCTCACAGACAGAATAAGCAGCAACCTTGCACTGACCTAGAAAACGCTCAATAATTACTCACAACTTATCCCAATATCATATATCCAAGTCTCACTAACTAATTTTAGGAGAATAAATAATGATTCACCATTTGATTTCAGATTAATTACTCAACAAGGAAATACAAACAATATTGGCATGGTCCACAGATTACAACCAACTTCAATATATTTATAATTGCCAAGAGGACCATCAAACTGAATTCAATCACATAACAATTTGATATGCAATAATTTGAATAAATCATTCACAAAAGAGATTATTTAAGAGTAGATAGTGCAGTATCCCACCCCACACCCCCCCAACCCCACCCAACAAAAGGCATGCACCTTCCCAAAGAAAAAAAAAACTGAAGAAATGAATTACCAATCTGGCAGAGAATAAAAACACATGTTTAACCAAATTTCCCACATTATGCAATTATCTGATTGTGGAATGCAAACAAATATAAATTCCATGACCAATCAGATATATAAGCTCAAAACAGTATCTGACTACTTGAGCAAGGTAAAAGAAGGCTAAGGCATATCAGTTCAGAATTTTGTCCACAAGATTATGCAAAACTCCTAACATGAGGCAAAAAGGAAAAAAAAAAAAAAAATTTGAAGGCAAATGGACTCCAAGAATATCATGGTAAGCATCCCAGGTTCTGAAAGACACAAATGAAAAGGACATGCATTCGTTCTAGTTATTGAACTACACATAGCAAAGCATGAGCTCAAGCTGAAGACATTTCGAAAATATTATTCAATTATGGTAGAAAAACAGAAGTCCCTGATCAAGTTAGTTCACCAAACCAAGAAAAAAATTATCAAAAACACAACCTTTCCTCAGCAAATAGACTATAGCCACATTTACTTTTCTACCACAAATTCTAAGCACAGCTTATGAACTATGTGGAAACTAACAAAGTAAAAACCAAACTTGCAAAGGCAAAAAAGTTATAATAGACAAATTATTATACATTCAGATTTACAGTATTCAACTCCAATCATCTCTGTCCCTGTTACTCAGCTCAAGACCTAACAAAGACTCCCCATAGCGTGCCATGTCTGAGACTGTCAAAGAGCTTCTTAGCACCCTCAACATCCTTCTCGACAAGCTTCTGCAAATAATCACTGGCACCAGCTGCCACCATTTGTTTTCGGCACTTCTTAGAATGCACAAGGGAAGCTAATGTCAAAATAGGATACTTCTTATCCAAATTTTGCACTAAGGGATCCAAGAGTTTGACTGCAGAAACAATACCCTTTTCCTCCTTCCTGAAAATCCTCCTATTTCCAACATAATTCATAAGCATCGATAGCCCTTTTGCTGCAGCCTCCTTTTCTTCCACGGCCTTACCATCCAACATTCTCACCAGGTGCGAAATGCACCCCATCTCGCCAAATTCTTTTCTCGATTTATTATTGTAAGCCAAATCATGCACCGCTTTTGCAGCTGCAATTCTCACTTCTAGAACCCCACAATCCAACACCCCAACTACGCGATTCAGAAAACCATTCGCAACAAGAAACTCAGCAATACTCGGGCACGAGGCCAATGTTCGCACCATCCGAACAACCACCTCAAGATTTTGAGCAGTGGGAGCAGAATCCCAGAAATTTTTCATACTCTCAATTCCACCTTCCCTAACAACAAGCAGCTTCAAATTATCATCCCCTGACACCAAATTACATAAACACCCAATTGAATTCTCTTGAGCCAATACTGTACCCGAATTACACAATGCTAATAGTGTTGCGACTGCATTTTCCTCGATAAAATGCTCTTCAATATCTTCAAAAACAGCTAAATTCCGCAAAACCCCGGCTGCCAAAGCCTGTGAATTAGGTGTGCCTTCAAGACAAATTTCTAACAATGACGAAATCCCACCTCTGGACCCAATTGCTCTTGCGTTTTCCTTTGAATGACTCAAAACTTTAAGGGCAATGCACGATTTTTCTTTCGCAAAAACGCTTCCAGATTCAAGCACCCGGAGCAAATTATTCAATAACACCAAACCCTCATTCAATAAAACATGCTTGCTAGAATCCACAGTCGAGATTTTAGCAATAGCAGCGACTGTTTTTTCCTTAGTTTCAGATGAAGAGCTAGAATCCAGTAAACGCACGAGGATGGGGACTATCCCCTGCGCCACCGCAATTAATACGTTCTTATCATCTTCCTGTAAGAGCCCCAAAAGCAAATCGATAGCCAAGTTTTTTGATTCTGTTGACCCGATCTGGAGCCGGGTCATCAAGTTTTGGGCCTCAACCCGAACCGATTCCCTTCTACTGGAGGAGACAATCGCTGGCAACGCAACGGCGGCGTTTTCTGAGAAAACACCGCTCTTGACGAGTACATCGAGGTCGTTGATGTGGGCTTCGAGCTTGGCCGATACAGAGTCGACGTCATTTTGGGTCTTGAGCTTGCCGCCGGGGGGAGTGAGCGAGTGGCAGATGTCGGCGAGAGAGGCGGCAGAGCTGCAGGTGGCGGACAGGGAGAGGAGGAGGTCGGAAGAAAGTGGGTTTTCCATAGCTGTGGCGCTGGAAATTGAGAGGTCGGAGAGGCGGGTCTGGAGAGCGGTGAGTTTCGTAGTGATGAGTGACCATTTGCCCTTGAAGATTTGGACATGGGAAATGGATTCTAAGAGGGATTGAAGTAGCTGTTCTATGTTTGTCAGTGTTGGTTTGATGGGATCCTCTTCAGCTGCAGCTTCTTTCATGGCGTAACGGGGGTGGGGGTAGGGGAGTGGTGTGTTTGGGTTAAAGACGAAGGCATGAATGAAATATACGAGGAAAGGGATAGAGCGGCAAGCGGCAAGCGGCAAGCCGCCAACGCGGGGGGGAGAGCGTGGACTAAAAACAGGATTTTTTTATTACTAGAAATCATTTATTGATTTAAAAAACAAAATCTGAGGAGGTTAAAAAAATGCAAACTCTTAGCTCAATTAATATTTGTCTTTTTTTAGTAAATAAAAACCGAAATAAATCATTGCATAATTAGAATCACCAAAGATAAATGATTTAAGTTAATATCAACAAATAAAAAATTAAATTTATGAGCATGTCATAGTTACTAATTATTATAGCAACAATGAATATATGAATAATTCTAAGATTTAAAAGATAATAAGTATTTGATATTTTAGTAGAATAAAAAAAATAAAGGTGATATTATAGAGAGTTTATATTGGCAATATACATTATGATCAAGCACTCCATATTAGTAAAATATTGGCAATATACCTTGTAAAAACATTCACAAATTAATCCCCCTTTTCAAGTATTTTTTTTCTTTTATTTTTTCGTATTGCTTAATATAATAATTTATATTCTCAGATAAAAAATATTTTGCATCCATCATAAGCAATACATCAAATTTGCATTATTGTATATCATAAATTTGAGAGTTAAAATTATGATTCGGCAACGTCCGCTATGTGGAGGGAAGTAGATCAAAGTACAGGTGCTTGTTCGGCCAAATAAAATCGAAATTTACCAAAATTTTAGTTTGTTAAAATCATAAATTGAACACCAAATTGTATTAATCAGTTCGATTCAGTTATAAATATTTTTTTTTTCAATTTTTCAGTTTTGGTTTTTGGTTAATCATTTAAAAAAACAAAAATAAAAAAATTAATAATAAAATTATAAATATATACTTTTTTAATTTTTAGTTTGGTTGAGCAAAAAATAAAAAAATAGTATAAAAATAAATAATAAATATAACATATTATATATATATATATATATAATTCAATTAACGTTAACAAAAAATCAAAATCAAATCAAGAACTGAAAATTTGAAAAATAAAAAATCGATTCGATGCAAACTAAAATTTCAATTTTGATTCTATTCCACCGGCTACCGGGCATCCTAGATCAAACTTGTAAATTATAATTCCACTTATCCGATATATAATTAATCAAAATAGAATGAAATATAAAAATTAAAAAAAAAAAAGATGAAGTGAATGAAACGCGCGCAGGAGAGAAGCTAAAAGAGAGCAACACAAATAATTGGCGGGCGAGCCAAAAGGTGGTCAGATTCTGTGTGTGTGAATTTAGAAGGGCAGGAAAATAAACAGAGGATATTTGGGGCCCAAACATAATTAGCCTACTTTTTGGGTCCTTTGACAGGTAAGACTACGATAATTCCTCAACCCCTTCACCGGTCCCACAAGTCGTTTTAACCTCACGGCTGTTCACCAGCATTATTCTAACTGCGAGAAACGCCAATACTACTTTTACGCCACGTGATTGGCTGGTTACTTGAAAATTCTTTATTTTATGGCCGTGACCGTATCTTTATCCACCTGTGGGAAAAGTCCTTTGGAGCTGACAAGCTTTCTGTTTAGGTGGGGGCGGTAAAAAGGGCAGGAAAACGGGGTTGGGTCGTGGGGCCCATTATAAGTCAAAACCCACAACGCAACCCGGATCAGTCCAAATAAAAGTTTAGGGGGTGATTGTTTACGGGGTCCTTTTTCTTTTTCCTTTTTTTTATCATTTTTAAAGGATATTTTTTATTATTTAAAAATTTAAAACTTATTTATTTTATTTTTTTTTATAAAAAATATGATTTTATTTATTTTTAAAATCTAATTTTAAGTATATTAATATTTCATGTCTTTTACATACCTATAAAATCTCATTTTTCAAATATATCACTATTTCACGTTTTCTCATTCAAGAAACATATAAATTAAGTATATATTTTTTTCAAACATATATAATCAATAAAATATTTTTTTTCTAAAAAAATATTTGAATGTGGATATATTTTTTAAAAATAATATGTATATAAAAAATAAAAATGTAATGAATATAATTAATATGATACATCTCTTTTTATGAAAAGATATCCTAAGTGTAAATATATTTTTGGAAAGTAAAAATAAATATTTTAGAGTATTTTTGAGGAGAAACTCACATACAATTACATGTCTGTGGCAAATATGTTTTTTTGTATGAATTTCTTTATAAAAATTTGACAAGTAACCAATGCCTTAAAGGCTTAAACTTCAGAATCTAAAGCAAAAAGTGACGAACTGGGTTTCTAATGGGGCAGATTAAAGAGATTATTTCTGAGTTTAAATAATAAAACTACATATGCACAATCCGTACAAATGGGGGAAATTGGAAAGAGAAAAGGGAAAAATATGAAGGTCGTTCACTGTATTTTGTGAAAAAGAAAAAGAAAAAAGGAAAAAGATTAACACCTTGTTTAGTACAAGGATTTTGGGAAGGAAAAAAAAATACAATAAAAAATAATTTTGATTGTTTGGTTGGTATGGAAAATACTAAAAAAAAAAAAAAGAAAAAATCGAGGAAAAATTTCATGTAATTGGGAAAATATGTGAGAAAAATGAGAAAAAAGCTTTAAAAAAAAGGATTATTTTGCTTATCTTCCTCCTCCCCATTTTTTTCATCATCGTATTCCATAACAAATTTAAGATTTTTTTTTTTAATTTTCTTTTCCTTTGTCCTACCATTTTCCTTTACTCATCAAATTTCTAAAAACAACTAATTGAAATGACACGTTGGAAAGGTATGAAAAAACTAGGTTATATTTAGTGTTATTCAGTTTTTCAGAAAAAAAAAATTAAAAAATGTATTTTGAATAGTGGAATTGGAGAATGTATTGAGAACATAAATGTCTTTTAATGTTTTATTGGAGAAAAATAATATAATATATTTTGAAAAATATTTTTAATTATTTATTCTTTTGTCAATATTATTTTATTGTAGTTAGTTGGAGATATTTTTAACTGTACATATTTTATTAATATTATTTTGTTATAGTTAATAAGAATATAATAGAGTATAGAATTATTTAATTTAATTTAAATAATAATTTATTAATATTTAGAAAAATAAAAATCTTATTCCCTTAAACTTTCATCAACAAACAGTGACAGAGCCAATGACTTGAGGTCAAAGAAAGTTCAGTTTCTCTTTCTTTTTCTTTTTTTTACTTTCTTTTTCTTTTTAAACTTTCATCTCTCTTTCGGTCCTTTTGTTTTCCCTTTTGGGACAGTAAATATGATTTCATCCTATATATGAAGTCTTTTGGGGAGGGGTGGAAATTTGGGGTTCAAAAATGTAAAATTCTAAATATGTTAAAAAAAATTAAAAAAAAAGAACATAAAAAATTTATCTACTTTGGCCATTTGGCTAACATTTACGGTACAAATGCCACAAGGGCTAAATTAAGATTATAATGATGTGAATTATTCTTGTAAAAAAACAAGAAAGAAAGAAAATCACTTCAAAATCATAAAAATATAACTATAATTAATTAAATATATATTATTATAATTTTGTAATTATGTAATTATATCAAAAAATCAATTCTTGATTAAATATAATAATATTTAATTAGATATATATATTGTTGTGGTCTTCTAATTATATAAAGAATGAACTCTTGATTTTTAAGTCCCCTATCAAGTTAAACATGTAGATCTTGACCAGAGTATTTAACTTGAACCATGGAGGTCAAATTTGTCTTAAAGTTTTCGATCAGCAACATTGTTTCGTGTTTGATTCAAACAAAATAATTTTATATATAGAGCAATGAAAAAATGCATAAAATGATATATCGTACACTATAATATAAAATGCTCTATAATATAATGATCAATGTATAATTGATGAATAAGATGCACAAAACGAATATCGTGCATGATAACAGTTAAAGTAAAAAAAATAATCCTAAAACCTATTCTGATATATATTAAAAAAATTAAAGAGAGAATAAGAACATAAATAAATTATTTGGTTAGGCCACTTAGCCAACCTACACAGTACAAATGCCCAAATGCCTAAAATATATTCATTCTCTTTTAATTTATAATTATAATATATTTGTAAAGAAATAAGAAAAAAAAATTACTCCAAAATTATAAAAATATCACAACAATTAAATAAACATAAATTTTAGTGATCTTGTAATTATATCAAATAATCACTCTTGATTCTTAAGCAAAATCCAAAATTTTTTAACTCTTTAGTCTTTATACTTATAGTGCTGAGTACTTCTCATGGTTTTCAAATTTAAATATAAGGTCGGTCAGCTTGCTAGTGGAATATTTAATGATTTATATATCTTATATATTTATGCGTTGTCCTCAAGTTTTGCTTGATTATTGATGGTGCACATGCATAGTTATTTAATTTGTGTGTATTCTCTAGATATTCAACTATTTGAGATTGCAATTTAAGTATGTAATTATCAATATATCATTTATTGAAAATAACTATATCTACCCAAAAAAGTGTTTTTTCAATATTTAGCGAACAATTCAATATTATATTCAAATTTAATTATTTTCATATGCATCCTCAACGTACGTAACATGATATTGACAGATCCAATTATTTGGTAGGTACAGTTTAACGAACTTAAAAATAAAAGGAATTTTATCGGTATATACACCTTACCGTATCAGAGCATTAATCTTTTTAAACACCTATAAATATTCTTTTTTTCTCATTTTCGGGCATGTTGAATTCATTTAATTTTTTTATATTTTCAGTTGTCTATGAATATTTCTTTGTTTTGATTCTAACTTTATTTTTGAAGGGACGAGAACTCATTAATTCTCTCTAGATATTTATTTATTTTGATTCTAATTTAATCGTTGGTGGGATGGAAACCTATTACTTAATCAAATAATTGAGAGGAATTGACTGTCAAATTCTCAACAGTCCGAATATCACCAAATCAACATCTGCATAAACGACTAGATGCACCTACTTATTTTGATATAAGAATTCAGGATCCAAAAGATTTAAAATCCAATTAACCAAATTTCCTAGACCATCATTGTATATAAACTACATCATTTATTTATTGATTTATATTCATTTATGCAAAATATTTTTCCAAATAAAATAAAAAAAATGATATTCTTTAAACACTTAATACGGTAACTATTACTTGTTGTGGAGTGACGTTTAATGAAGTCTACAATTCTTAGATGGATTGAGTGTTTTGTTTTCTATTCATTTTAATTAAATTATTAAAAAAGAATTATAAAATTATTTAAATAAAGTTTGACCTAAATATAATTTGAACTTTTTAAATTTAATTAGTCAACTTTACTAATGGTCTATTTGTAGGGAAGAGAACAAGATCCTCTCTCTAAGGCAAAACTTGTGTGATGGTTGATTATTAGCTTGTAGAATTAACATGGTGCATTTAATGACTATTATTTCAATCCAGATTTATTTATAATAAGGTTGCTTGTACATCTCAACAATTAAGTATTTTGTGAAACAATGAAACCTACTTCATGCACTTGCTCCTTATGAAGGTTTATTTGATCGACTTCAAAAAAAAATAAAAAAATAGCAATTTGTTTTTTAAATAAACGAACAATTACATCGTTTGGTATTACATCAAGATATGAAAAAATAATTAAATATAATTAATAATTCAAGCTTAGCTTATTTGCATGTGGATTATCCCTTTCAATTTGTTTTTTTTTTTCTTTTTGAAGAGTAAACATATGTTAGTTAAAATTTGTATAATACATATATATGAATAGTTGAATATATTTTAATTTTCCATACATATTCTAAATTTAACGAATGATACTCGTATTTTTTAGGTGAAACATTTAGTACACGTATTAAATTATAAATATTAATTAAATATCATATAATTTTAAAATTAAATTTCTAATAATTTACAGAAATATTGATTGTTATTAAATAATTATTTGTAAGTTGTGTCGTAATTATATGTTAAATAATATAGTGAGACATATAAAATAAGTTTTATATAATGTAAAAGTAAGTACAAGCACAATGTATAAAAGTAATGTCAAAATAAATCATATTTATGGTCTTGAACTATTTTTTTACATTCGTATTTTATCCATACGTCTGTGATCTATATATTATCTATTTTTTATATTTTTAAGGCGATGTTTCTATCATAACTTTTAACTAAAACTATAATATACTTATATGTATTTATTTATCTTTGTATTGATTAATATCTAAAAGCTAATATTGTCCCAAAAAGGATGGGTAGCTGAAGTACATAATATTCCAAAAATACTAGTAGCTTTTTTTGGTGTAACAAATTTTATTTTGGTGTATGCTAGAAATTAATTGATGTCTTCCAGCAAAGCTAGGTGAGTATCCTATTAAGTTAAACCTAGCATTTAATTTTCACAAGGTATGTGTAATACCGGTTTTTGATATGTTATGTTTAATTGACAATAATTTTATAAATGCAGTATCCGATAGTATGTACTGAATATATATTTTACTGTATATTTATATAAACTCACACACACATATATATGGATATGTGTAAGATGTGTGGTGAAATGCACACTCAATGAACATCACCGATTGTTCTTAAACTTTTGAGAATATATTAAATTTGTAAATAATGGGTAAATATTTTATTTTTTTTAAAATAAAATATTTATTCATCATTAAAAAACTTAATAAACAATACAATGGATGTAGTATGGATATTATGATATGTTATCGTATAGCAATAAATTATTTCTAAGCAAGAAAGCTAATTATCAATCATATGAAGAAATTGATAAGTAATTAATAGTTTCAAAAAATCTAAATATGATGGCTCTGATTCATTAATTCCAATGTTATGATATTAAAAGAATTTAAATTTAAATTTAATATGACACAATCTAACTTATCACGTGACGGGTATAATTCTACGTAATTGATTAGGTTTGGCCCATCAATGCAGTGGTCCGGAAAGGCCTACAGATCACAAAGCCCATTAATATTACAGAGGTATTGATATCAATGGCAGAGCACCTAAAAAAAAAAAGGTTTCGAGTTTAACCCTTTTCTTTTTCCTGTTCATATTAAAAATTAAAAATAAAAAGTAACTTTAGCTTCTCAAATAAATGGAAATTTGAATCTTAAAAATATTTGGTTTAGGGACATAACTCAATTTTTCACTTCAATGTTTGTAATTTTTCACTTAAATATATATATATATATATATATATATATATGATGTGATTTCTGTTGAGAGAGAACAAGCAGAAAAAAAAAATGCCAGAAATGAATAATGAGATGAACTGATTCATGGGCTTTGCAGTCTTGAATTTATTCACTACAAATCCTCCAAAGTGCCAATTGGGCTCAGCCCAACAAGATGGTGCTAAAGTTTTCTGCACATTTAACAAATGTTATATGTAAATGAAGGCCATAGAGATTCTGACATTAATTCTATGTTATTTTGAGTGCAATAGTTTTTATATTTATTTCCCATATATAGGGAAATGACATTATGGCCTTAGCATGCATATGTCGGGACGTTTTGGTATAATATACATGTTATATCGGGTGTAATATATATTGAGTATTTGGATAATAAATAATTTTTTTATTTTTTATAAAATGGGATCCATCATTTATACACTCGATGTATTGTCTTTCGAACGTAGCATCCCAAATACTTAGATAAACATAACTAATGTTGAAGTATTTTTGAGTTTAAGTACTTTAGAACCGCGGGTGCTAATGTAAACAAGTAATAATTAGCACAAATGAGATGCATGAATATTTCATGGGATGGGTTAAATCTTTAATATTAAAGAGTTACTGGAAAAGAAGAAGAAGAAGAAAAAAATATTTGGACCTAATCTCTAAAATGGAAGTATTGAAATGGAAAGGGTAACTAGGGGGAAATTGGAAAACTTTGGATATTTTGGACACTTTTCGTACCAAAATTTCTTTGTTTTAAAATATATCCCAATTTTATCTAAAACACAACATAAATATTTAATAGAAAAATATATAAATCGAGTTTTTATTGTTGTGTTAAAAATTATAGCTCATAGTAATGGTACAATTCAAATCATTTAAACTGTACGGCAGTCGAAGCATTGCATTTGCACTGAAGTCTCATCTGGAGAACAATTACCACACAAACAAACAACATAATATTGCTCAAATATCATACTTATAAGGATAGAATACATAAGATAATTTTCGTCAAATTTTTTTTAGGATACTAGGACAATATATATATATATATATATATATATATGCCAAAAGACATTAGTTTTTGTCATTTTATGATTCTGTTTCTAAAAACATTTTAGAAACACAACAATCATTTTCAACTGCTTATATATCCAAATACAATTTTATTTTTTTACTTTTCCATACGAAATTCGAAGCATTTTATTTTCAACTTTTAAAATCACATTTCATAAAATGTTCTCCAAAATGAATCCAAATTAGCAAAATTCTCCTCAAACAACCCACCCCACCCCCCACTCCCTTCTGATTATGTATTTCATTTTAATTTATATTTCACAGAACACATATTTTCTCATTTCACGCCTATTATCTTAAATTATATAAAATATAAAATATAAAATTAAATACCAAATTAAAACATAGAATTTAAAATGCAAGCCTTCCCTAAAATGGCATGGAAAATAGAAAAGATGCAAGATGGCAAGTGTCAGATCAATTTGAACTTTTTGCACAAAGAAGCTTGGAATAATGTTCTGAATTCGGGAAGATAGACCACTTGTCATAACCTCAAAAAATTCAAACCTAAAGTTGAACTGGTGAAGTCAAACCAAAGAAAAAAAAAAATTGTTCCTAAAGCTTATTGACATTCATTGTGGAGTGGACAAATGGAATGGTTGAGAAGACTATATTCCAATGAACATGGTAACAAATTCGAAATTCGAGAATAATTTGAAAGTGATTAAAATTCATACTTGGGGTGTTATTTGGAATAATTTAAAAAAATAATAAGATTTCGTTTACATAATAAAATTCGTCATTAAATTTTATGAGTAGTTTAAGAATATATCAATATAAAGTATCTAATTATTTTAAAAAAATAATGCATTTATGCATAAAGATTATCAATAGAGATGATCTTATCAAGTAAACATACATAATATATATATATATATATATATATATTGAAAAAATAAAAAAAGCAACTTATTTAGTACAATGTAATTTTATTAAAATAAGAATAAGATTCGGATATAAATTGATGCATTAATAAAAATTCGAATAATTTTACCATGTTACTGTTATAAAAGATATACATGAGATTTCAACGTCTTATAAAAATATTTTATTTTATTTGAATTTTTTTTTAAAAAATTTGGAGAGTTTTATTACTATGAGTTGTAATAAAATGTAGTGAAAGAAATAAAGACCTAACTATATCTTATCTCTAGGACTTTGAATTATTATCAGAGATATAATCCCTTAACTTTGTTCTTATTCTTTCCTTTTCTTTTCCAACTGCGGCCAAATTAATCGTCAACTCGTGAGCGCCATCCTTTGAAGAATATAATGTTGCAATCAAATCAACATTCATTGTTGAATGTTGATTATGTGTAGGTTAAAATCCAAGCACTGTTTATGTGGATTGTAATCCGACCTCTAACTTAGAATATGGATCAACTCAACATCCACCGTTAATTATGTTATATGTCCCTAACAATGAGTAGTGACGATGATACCATATGTTCAAAGCTCACGTGTAAAACCAGTGTTTTTAAAAAATTTTCAATTGCTACAGTAGTAATTTGACTTTTTATCTTCTAATTATATTTTTGGCATTTAACTTTTTATTCTTTTCGAAACTTAATTTGACTTAAGTAACGAAAAGTTATAATTGAGGGTCACCCAACAAACTTAATGAATTTTGAGTACAGGTTAACTTCAATTCGTGTGGTTCTAACTCGATTTGTTCTAGGTTTAGTCTTGATCTCGAACTCACTCACCTGTATCACATGTCAAACTTACTAATTTCTATATATAAAACTTTATCATTTGTCATCATTCTTTTATCATTAATGCAGTACGATTACATTTGAATTAACGGTGGTTAACTTTTTCCTAAAATTATTAATTAAATAGTGAATTTTTACCTAAAACACTAACAAGAACATACCGTTAAGAGGGTTGGATTTACTCCGAAAATAAAATCAATAGAGAATTAACTATTTTTTTTTCTGTAAATATGCTTTAAGGGGAATAGTGGAGCTAGGAGTTTTCGATTTTGGATTCGGTAGTATAAAGTAAAGATAGTTCATCCTTAATGTGATTTAGGCTTTAGTCGGTTTCAAGTAAGCATGCATGCCAAACTACTAAGGTCAACTGCGAATCTATTAGTTGATATATATGATCTATGGAAATAATAGGAATTTCAGATGATCCATTGCCAAGACAAAAAAATGGATAGCTAATTTATTTCATTTGATGTTTCACTTTATAAATATACATTAAGTATATACGATTCGTGCCAAACATATCATATATTTTATACACTTAACATGCATCTATTATGCGGAATACGAGATGAAACATAAAACTCGGACTGTACCTAATTAGGGTTTGGTCAGATGAAAGGAATATATGCCCTAAATGGCATGAGCATGTAACTGAATTTTCATGGAACATAACATGCAAAAAAGACTCAAGATTTTGATGAAAGTCAAACTTAAGTAGCTGGCTTATTCACCCATTTTCCATTTAGAATCTGATCTCTCTTTCACTTTTTCATTCCCTAGCTATATATATAGAGTATTAGTTGTGAGAAAATGTTAAAAGTACAAACAGAGGAGTTTTAAAGGAAGAGAGGCCTTGTATGAAGATGAAGAGTCATGTTTGGTAGCCAAGGATGACTTGCCTAAATCCACTTTTATGGGCTCTTATCAAGAAAATCAAGTAGTGCAATTAGCATGAAAAGAACCCTAATAGGGTTTCTAGGCATCATCCGTTGGCTATCCAGATTGGCTCTTATCATTCATGCCAGACCTTCTCTTCCATGCACGCCGTGTAAGAATTGTATTTCAATTGTAAATTATGTGATCGAAGAGGTTTTTGTTCGATTGCCACATTTGAGTGTGATCGTTTTAATGATTTAAGAGGTACGAAAGTATAAGTAGTATGTTGATAATTTTCTCTATTATTAGAATATTTACTAAGCTACTAATTCCATTGTCCAATAGTTAATTTCTTCTTATGATTCGAGGAAAAATACTAAAAGATTTTAATTTTATTGTTTTTATTTTCACATGTTTTTTCAAGTTGAACTTAAAATTAATTTAAGTTGAATACTAACATGGCTTTTATTTATGGTCATGCGTCTATCTTTTATATGCAACAACGAACCTTTAGACGATTAAGAGTGACAATAATAACAATAATAAATTGAACAAATTTTCCTATTGCAAATTAAATTACTCAAATGGGTATGTTACGAAGGCAAATCTTGAGTTGCATAGTATGATATCATGTAGTCATGGTATATTTCAAGAGGGGTAGGAGGGTAATTAAGATATTGCTATACGTTGTGGGTATTGAAGAAATTGTGATAAGTAGTTACCTTTTTCAAATAATAAAACAAAAGAAAAGAGAAACTCAATAAGATATGACAAAATGACCATTCTGATCCCAACAACATATTTTTATTATATTTTCATCCCTTAGCCGACGAGGCATTGTTAAGTGATAAAATTAAGGTTTCGAGAATTTTCAATTATGAGATTTTGAATTTGGGTCATATTCAAGTGTTAGTATTAGTCTATTTTATAATTTGTTTCTATAGATGAATTTTTTTATATAAAATTATTAGTCGTATGTAATTAATTTTTGATAAGTATATAACGAGTAATGTAATTATTTGTTTTTGTATATATAAATATATATATATCCACTCATTGTACTTGGCCAGGCCTATTATTGTCCAATATTGTGGTACTAAAGATGACAATTAAGTAGCGCAAATTGAACGTGAATCATGTTCAATTAGATTGGATTTGTTAATTCTAGACTTGTGGAATTAGTTGGAGTGGCTCAGGCGTCTAATTATTGATAGATACGAATTGAATAAAATCTAAAATGGATTGGATTAGACCCACTTCGAACCCTATAATGTTGCAAGTTGCAACATTCTATTTATGGTGTTATTTATGTCATTTTAAATTTTTTTAAGGAATATAATTCTAAACTCGAATTCATTATCAATTTAATTTTAGACTCTTAACTGATTTGTCGTGGATCCAAACCGGGCCCAAAAATGAATTTATTTTGATGCTCTATCTAATTGGATACAACTCAAGTGGCATGGGTCTATCTCTCAAATTGTTTGGATCGACCCAATAGGTTTGGTATTGGGTCAAATGGGGACTTATGGATCCGATACTATTTTGCCACACATGTACATGAGAATATTTGACCCATAATAAAAAAGTCGAACAAGAGAGAGGGATATTGTTTAAAATGCGACTTCTTAAGCTCTTGAACCTATTCCGTTTCATATACGTAAATCCTCATCCATGAAACGTGGAATGTCAAAGGGGACAACCAGCTATAATATTTTGAGCCTCATTCAAGAAAGGAATAGAGTCCGAAGATGTTTATAAAATAAAATAGGAAATTTAATACACGATTTTATTTTTCATCCCCGATATTAATTATATGCAAAGAGATTTGATGTCTAACATAAGTTCTGGAGATCACAAATATATATATATATATGGCAATTGCGCGGGTTTTAAATTGGATCCGTCCTACTATTTGAGGTGAATTTTTACTATTACAAATAAATTTATGACAGATTTTAAATTTTTATTCTCAAATCTACCTCATTCTAAACCGATTTTGTTTATTTATTTTTTAAATTTAAAAAAATTTATTGTACATTTATGTGTGCACGTACGAGAAAAGTAATTTTATCATCATCAGTTAGCATATTGTAGATATTTTTTGACTTATTGTAGTTAAGCAGATATAAACTACTTCAATATAAATTGAGCATTAAATCGATGCAATTTATATCTTGATGACTCAATAATAATTTGAGAATTCAATAATTTAAATATATTCAGTTTAATAGGTTCAAGTACAAGGATTTAAGATGTCATATCAGTACATATACTCTACAACACAAAAACACAATCCTAATTTAAACACTTATAAATATCTCATCTTTCTTACAATTTTCAGTTCTCTATTGGTATTGATTTGACCATCGAAGGGTTATCGCCTCTACATGATTTGTTCCTGTCATGAATAAGGAGCTATCTAGCAAACGAACACTTGACATGAATTGATTCTCAACTTCAATCTCAAATCATTCCGTATCACACCTCGAAATTAGTTCTTCAGTATTTTTCTCTAACTTAGAGATTTGCTCAAGTCTACATCTATTATTGAATCTCCCTCTAAATATATATTTTCTTTTTTCTGTGTTACTTTCTTTCATTCTTTTATTCTTTTAAGGGTTGAAAATCAATCAAATAGAATGGATATGGTTTTGGCCCCCTTACACTAGGAATCTATTCCCTTTGAGGTCATGAGAATAACTCAAATTTTGCATAACACAATGTTCACTAATGCCCCGAAAGGCCAAGAATGAGAGATTACCCGGAGCTTTGAATCGATATCCCTCATAATTTGCTGTCTATATATGCATCTTTTGCAAGAAAATTTAGCAGCATTAATGAGTAGAAAAGGAAGAGAGGTTTTATATGAACATTAAAAGTATATATATTTTTGTAGCCAAGAATGACTTGCCTAAATCCCTTCAAGGGTTCCGAAAAGAACTGAATTTATCGTCAAATAAATTCTCAAATCCACTAATTGTACATAATACACGCATTATTTTTTTATTTTTTTTATCATAATATCCATAAAACCTATACTAACATGGGTTCTAAGCAAGATTCATTGGCTATGCTCACAAGCTGTTGTTTATCATGCTACACCATCTCTTCCATTGCTCGACCTCGATCGATTTGTTAAAAAACAAGGAAGAAAGATAGATTTTGTAACATGAAATTTACATTTTTATCTAGTATGGCTATATAAGTTCAATTGCTATAATCATCATCTTATAAGTACCATTGCTAGGATGTAGAAGGGCATGGCTGTTTGTCTCAAAGTTACAAAAAATTCTTTTATTATATGTCTTGGCACTTGAAATATATGTGTACATGGGTTCATTATTAAATTATACTTTGTAAAAGAAACAAAAAAAATCAAAAGATATAGAATTATTTTATTACTTATTAAGTTGTAGAAAAGTGCACACAAATTGCTCATTAATGTACACTTTAATATTTATGAGGGTTGAAGAGAATAAAAAGGAACTAAAAGAGGTATTAGTAACGGATAATCATATCTCATAGAAATATATTATTTTATCTTTACAATTTTATATTTATATTTTAAAAATCATCGAACAATTATCGTAACAACAGTTCTAACAATTTGTTCGTATCAAAATAAAAATATGTCACTTAATAAATTATTATTTGACTGTCGAACAATTATCGCAAGAATAATTCTAATAATTTGTTCGTATCGAAATAGGAACATGTCATTAAATTTTACTCTGTAAATTGGAGGTAAAATAAAGCAATGCATCAAATTATTGGAAAAGTTATACGTCCATCATTTATATTTTGACGAGTTAATTTAAATCCAAAAAATAAATATGGAAACAATAGTAAAACAAGGATTTCCTAAAAAAGCTATTTTCTTTAATATTTTCCTCCTAAAAATCCAATATCGAAATATTAGTACAGAGGACTTCCTAAAAGTTTTGCCAGGTTTAAGGTTGGGCCATTAAGCCCCACCCATAAATCTTGGCCCGCTTAAACTTTTCCCCACATATATAAATAACTTCAGACCCATCTCCCCGTACAACTCCAGACGACTGACATCTCAGGAAGAAGCTTTAATTCAATTCCATCGAACTCAATGGCGAACGCTTTCCCTTTGACAATCATTGCCTTCTTATCCGTGATTTTCATTTGTTCTTCAGCCTTTGCAGAACCCGGGAATTCGCCATTTATCGTGGCCCATAAAAGGGTTTCTCACAGAAAGCTGAATTCGGATCTGGGACGGGTATCCGTCTCCATCGACATTTATAACGCTGGATCCGAGTATTTACACTCTCTCTCCCTTTTTTAATTTTTTTCTTTTTCTTGCATGCTTGTGAGTTTTGGCGAGTATGTCTGTGTGTGTGGTTTGCGGGTCGCGAACACAACGCATACACAAATAATGCATTTTTTTTTTAAAAAAAATTGGTAATAGAATTAATTTATTTTTGGCTGAATTTGTTTGTTTGATGATTTGTGTTCAGAATGCTTGTTGCTCATCTAGTTCTTTTCGGAATTTTCGTAAGGTTATCTTAAAGGTGTAATCTTTTTTTTCGGATACCGGGTGGTTTAGTCCATCGATTTCTGTTGTAATTTTTTCAATTCTTTCTGCCATATAATGAGTTAATTTCTTGTTCTGTTCTATTAATGGTGATCGGAAAATATGAAAGTAGGAATTCAAGCGTTAATTAGTGTTAATGGCCTCTTTTTGGAATATATTCTTCTTACGTTTCGTTCTTTTTTTTTTAGTAATTATAGGGCTTAGGAAAATGGTTATAATGCTGATAGTAGAAGATGGAATATTCCATGGTCAGAGTTGTAAATTTATTGAATACGCATTCATAATTCAGGGTTTATTTTATTATATGCATTTTATAATTTTTCGAAATGTGATTCACGAAAAGAAGTTGCAGAAGAAACCTTATACTTGGGATTTTTTGAGAAATGCTCCCAACTAGGCCCTAAAGTTCAAGAGAACGAGGAAATGAGCATGAGCTATTTGTTTGATATGATTTGGGTGCATTATGAGCAAGTTATAGTTTTTTTCCCAAATCTCTTGTTAGTAAATTGTGAAGCAAAAGACATAATTGGTATTTAAGATGGAAAACATATAGTTGGTATTTAACTATTTATTGGTTGTTTTAATTTCGACAGGTGAATCTTTGACTAAGTAGAACAGGAAATGGATTTGTTTAGCTTTGAATCTGATTTCTGCAATTTGATCCTACTAAATTAAGTTGGATTCAGTTAAAAAAGCTTTCCAGTAGATTTTGATAACCTATGAATACATTTGTGCATTTTCTATTCATAGCTTTCTTGAGACCATTTGCATATCTTTCTCGTTTGTCACGACTCATTGGTGGGATGATGCCGTTGACTATGCTAAATAAAGAGCCCGCTTGATTTCATTTTCAAACTCATTTTTATGTTTCCAACATTTACATGGTTTCCATTGGGTTTTCGTGTAAAAATGAAATATGTTTGGATGAGTTATATTTCTGTATGGACTATATATGTTTGGAAATAGAAATGTATTTGTTTTATGGTCTTCTCTGCATGAAAAGATGAGAAATTTTAGTATGTTCGAACATGAATTTAATAAGTGCATCAAAAGACGTGAAATACTAGTAGGTTTGTAAATAGGTTTTGAAAATGAAAATAAATTATGTTTCTAATGAAAATGGGCAAAATAAATGCATTTTTAGAGTTTCAAATAGTAAAAATGGAAAGATTCTTTATGAAAATAAAAACAAACAGGGTAAAGGGTAAAGTATTTCAGTGTTTTTTGCTTGGCACTTTGAGTACAATGGCTAGCATTTTGTTGAGCTGAATGATGTTCGCTTGATTGGATTAATTGACTGTGTAAAGTAATATTGTTATCAATTGCAGCACTGCATATGATGTAACGCTCACTGATGATAGTTGGGCCCAAGAGGTTTTTGATTCTATTATTGGCAATACATCTAAGACTTGGGAAAGACTTGATTTGTAAGCTTCTAAAATTTAGAATGTAGATATTTTCAGAGTTCATTCATTCACCCTTTGTATGTTACTGATATGCGGTTTGTTTCCATTTGATCTTAGTGGTTCCCTTGTGTCCCATTCATTTGAGTTGGAATCTAAAGTGAAAACTGTTTACTACGGGGCACCTGCTTTGATCACTTACCGAATTCCCACAACGTCGAAGCTACAGGTTTGTTCTCTTCAAAAACTGAACTTCCAAAAACAGTTGCGTGTAATAATATCAATGTTCTGATTACTATTTTCAGGAAGCGTATTCGACCCCTATTATGCCATTGAAAATTCTGTCAGACCCAACCGCTGAGAAAAAAATTGAAATTGTAATATTCTTGTCCTTATTTATAATTATGAAGCATTTGATGACCACTTTAATATATTTCATGTGATACTGACTGAATGTTTTCCGTCTCTGTTGTTTCTGTTGATGCAATTATCTCTTGATGTACAAAAACCTTCAGGCAAAGGTAACGACTTCCCTTTTTGAATTAGATTTAGTAATTTTGGACTGCATTATATCAGTAAGACCAATGTATTAAACAAATGAGTTTACATATATTCAGTTCTCTGTTCTGCTATTTGCTGTCATTTGGGACCTTGTATTGGTCAACAGGATTGGAGAATGCTCAGTATTTATGATTTCTGGGTGAAGCATCTCCTTCTTGGTCTTGAAGATGATGACATTTGTCTGATTTTATTCTTATTTTTCTCCCATTTTCAAAAACTCGTGAACGCTTTGCTGGTTTGTGCATCTACCCTTTCTCCTTATCTTACCTTGTATCTTTCTCTCTACAGAGGTTGCTGGCGAAGTACGGTTCGCATGTTTCAGTGGTTCTCATCCTCATTCTTTTTGCAAGCATCCTCACTGCTCCATCAAAAGCTAGTGCTGCAACTGGAAAAAGGAAAAAGTATTGAATGCCCACTTTACCTTTTGATTGTTTTAAGGCAGGCAGAGTCTGCACAACTGTCTTTCTTGCTGTTAGATTGACATACACCATCAAGAGGTGGAGGGATAATCACATTGAGGAACTCTTTATACTTTCCCAATATAATTTAATGGGGTCAGGAAATTTTGTCTAAATAATTATATCTATTAATGGTTGCAAATTTCAAATTGGCAATCATTGTTTGCATACCCTTGAGCTCACAACATGTCACTCATTTTGGTGTTGTACTATCCAAGAGGATGACATGAAATTTTCCTTGGTTGGCTCTGTTTGTTTGCAACAGGAACTTAAGACTGAAAAGAATTTGTTCTGGAATAAGATAATGAATTTTGATGTTGAAACTTCAGAAGAAAAAAGGTGGGATATTATTCTGAACTAATTGCAAAAGGACAAATTGAAAAACAGAATGGGCTGGCTGATGGGGTATATTTATTTATTTATTTATATATTTTTTGTTAGTTCTATTATCTATGTTATCTGACAAGAAAATCTGGCAAACACCAGTCCATAATGGTGGGCGGGGGCTGTTGTTCTTTGCCGCTAGATTTGTTTTAGGAAATCACAACTAGTCTTCCATAACTGAAAACTGGCAACTGGGCCCGGCCCTTAGGCAATTGGTTTCCACACAAATAAAAATGTAATATTTTACATTCGAAGTGACATTGATTGGTTGATCTTTAGCTACAGTATGAAAGAAAAGATTAGTTGTATTTTAGCTTTCACAAGTCTGTTGGTGGTTTACTTGTAAGATGGATTTTATCTATAGTTAAAATTATCATCATCACTGTTGTAAATAAGGTTAAAATTAAGAACAGGCAATCTTTTAGTGCAATTTATTGTTTTCAAAATCGAAAGATGATCAAATCAATCAGTCTAATCGATTTAATCATAAAATAAAAATTAATTTTATTTATATATTATATTATATAAAATAATATTTATTAATTTTATTTATTTATTATATTATTAAAATAATATTATAATAGATTAATTGTTATATAATATATTTAAAGATAAAAAATAAATAAATAATCAACTAAAAATAATATTGATATAACATAAAATTCAAATAATTACATGCATATAATAAAATACTAAGAGAGTATTTGGTTGAGTTTATAAATTATTTAAAACATCTTATAAATTGTTAAATATAATAAAATACTAAGAGAGTATTTGTCTGAATTTATAAACTATTCAAAACATCTTATAAATTGTTAAAAAGTATTTAATAATTTTTTTAAAAAAATTTATAAGATTAAAAAATATTTATTTGAGAGTTTATAAACTTATAAAATATAGTACATCTACTTAAACTTATTTTCAAAATAACATTTTATTTTAATAAACTTATTGAATTTTGACAGTTTTAATTATAAAATTGTCATTACTAATATTTTAAAATTTATATAATCTTATTTTATTCAAACACATCAACAACTTATTTTTAAAATAAGATCTAATATATTATAAGTTCCAAAAATATCTTATAAGATGTTTTAAATAAATTTAGCCAAATACCCCTTAAGTTTAAGGCTTTAAGTTTCCTCAAAAAAATAAAATAAAAATTTTAAAAAATAAAAATACAAAAATGATCGAATTTTGAATAGTTAAACCACAAAAATGATTATTTGAGAATAATCGAATCGGATCGATCATCAATTTGCGATCAAACCAGTCGGTCTGATCTGATGTTAAAAACATTAGTTTAAGTTTATCAAGTTTTGTGGGTTATGAATTTGAATCGCATCAAATATGCCGATATTTATTTATTTTTATAGTAGTTGATGAGTGATTATTAATTATTAATTATTATTTTTTACAACTCATATTGTTAATACATACATATATATCTATATATATATTTATGTATGTATATAACTATTTTACTAAAAACATTTGAAAAAAAAAAGTTATATTAATTTAGTATCGGCACTATCAATATACAATATATTACCTTGCTCGATATTTATTTCCTTTTTACGTAAAAGCAATTGTGGTGTAACGTCAATTTTGTTACTATCATATTAATTTTTGTTATTCTCACT
This sequence comes from Paulownia fortunei, assembly GCA_019321725.1. Taxonomy (NCBI): domain Eukaryota; kingdom Viridiplantae; phylum Streptophyta; class Magnoliopsida; order Lamiales; family Paulowniaceae; genus Paulownia; species Paulownia fortunei. The sequence continues at coordinate 3,453,751 of CM033118.1, read as the reverse complement.
ACATCAAGAAGAGGAACAATTGAAGTGAGGTGGGATTATCTTTTTTTTTTCTAAAATAGTAGACGTTACATTTTTTTCAAGAAAGGGTTGGGTCAGTTAAGTAGCCAATTTCCGAACAAATAGAGTTAATTACGATTTTTCATTTCTTTAAAAAGGAAACATTTTGAGATTTTCAACTTTTATGTTTAGTTACCTTGAGTTGGATATTGATACATAACATATGAAAATATATTTAAAACATGTTTATACTAACAAGGAGATTCTATTAAATAAATAAAATATTATGATTTTTCTAAAAAGAGATTTTGATTCAATTTTAAAAATAGAGGGGAAGCATGTTATGATTTGTTACACCATAATCTAATAAAATAAATTCATAATATCATCGTATATATAATTCAATAATTTATAAATTGATTTCAATAATACCCAAATAAATGGCATTTGATGTCAACTCAAAACAAAACATCATCATGCCTACATGATTTTGGAAAATGTAGCACAAGGATTGACAACCATTGTAGAACCCAATAGTAGCTATGGAGGTAATTATGAGTGGACGATTTGTTATATCTAATTTATTTTAAAATTTCATATTTGGGATCGTTCCATAAATTATTTAGTTTATTTTTATTAAATTAATAATATTAAATAAATCGAATATGTTGCATTTTATTTATCCTAATTATGTGATCGACCCACTAATTTATTCACTCAAAGAGGATACGGTTTTCTTGAGTTTTGGTTCTAAGTTCAAACCACATATTTCCTATTTTTCTCAACCCTAGTTATATTACAATAAGGAAATAAATACAAAATATATCAATCTATACTGGTAGTGTTGTATATATAATTGAAGAGGATATAATTGATGTCTTAATTTTATTCCTCTCTATATTTATTATGTTTATTTTCTACCTTATGTGTGGAAATGATAATGAAATGAATTTGACCAAATTTGAAAATTGCCCTATTAAGAAATTTTAGGACATGGATCTAAATTCGACCTAAACTAAAACCCAACAGATTAGATATAGTAAATTTATTTTATTATTTTATTATTTTTTAAAATAATATTTTTTTTTAAAAATTAATACACTACTACTTTTTAATATATATATATATATATATTTATATTTACAAAAATAAAAAATTAAATGAAATGAGTTCGAGAAGACGTAGGTTCTGTCTCAAACTTGTTTGTAATAATAAAACTTATCTCTAAAGGGACGGGTCGTGTTTAGTCAAATAGAAGTATAAAGTTGTGGCATTAGTTAGTATGAGTGTAAAACAATCGAGTCAAGATAAATATATTATTGTTCAATCTTATTTGAATTTTTATTGAGTTTTAAAATTATATTTGAATTTGATTTGATTGATAATTAATTTGAGTTTAAACGAACTTTAATCGAGTCGAATACGAATCGAACTTGAATAATTTGATATTTTTATGTATTTTTTTTTATTTAATCAAAAATGATATAAAAAAATTATTTATTAAATTAAAGAACTGAACTCACATTTTTTTTTCATTTTGTTGTCTTTCAACCCATTAATCAGCCTACTATACTATCCTAGCGCATAGGATCCTTACCTATATTGAAAAGTTGACCATTCTGTGAAGCCTTCAAACTTGACCATCGCATTAAAAAAATAATATAAAAGTCAGAAAATTAAGGAAAAAAGGAAAAAAGGAAAAATAAAAGTGGTAAAAAGAGGGTACGGGTCAAACCCAATCCTCTCCCTCCATTCTTGTTCCTCCTCTTTCCCTCTCTTACGTACTTTCTCTCTCTATCGGGATCTCAGTCAAGGGGGCTCCGATCCTCTCCTCCGTCGCCGCCTCCAGATTAGATCGCCGCCGCCGTCCATTCCAAGATGATCACAATCCCCTACCTCACCGCCTTGACCACATACTTCAGCTACGGCCTCCTCTTCGCATTCGGCCAGTTTCGCGATTTTTTTCGCAAGATTTTCGACTGGTGGTCCCAAAGCAGCCTTCAGGTACCGTATCGTATATGTTACGCGCTTGTACGTAGGTGTAGGCGTATGCGTATTCGTATGCGTGGACATAGGTGTTGACATGTTTGTCTGTGGGATTTGGTTTTGATTTAATGTTGCTGTCGTTTTTGACTGTGGAAGGGCTATGCGCCGATCTGTTTGGGGTTGGAGGATTTCTACATTCGGAGATTGTATCTACGAATTCAGGTTCGCTTTTGTTGTCAGCTTTGTTATCTGCATTTGGGTTTTTTTATTTTCTTTGGATTATTTAGTTTTGTTTTTTGAGTGGATTTCTGGTGATCTATGGACGACCACGCTGTGTGATTAGTGATATTTCTTGAATTGTCCCCTTGCTATTTGTTGTGTCTGAGTTTCATTTCCGTTCAGATTTTTAAATTTATTTTTCATTTAGGATTTGATATATCTGTTTCTGTTAATGGTAAAATGCTGTGTGTGAATTAGATTTCATTTATCCCGTAAGGGCAAATGGTAGAAAGGAAAGAGAGAGAAAGGAATCCTTTTCCAATCTTTAATTCTCCATCTTTATATTCTGTTTGGAGAAAAAGAAAAAAGATAGAGAATAGCAAGTTCCAAAAGTGTCAAAAGTTGGGACAAAGTTTAAACAGATGATCCAGACTGGAGCTTCCTCAATTGGAAATGATTGTTGCAGAAAACAGAATTTATACCATGTGAAATTCTAATATTTCCTCTCTACGTCATCAAAAGCAAGATTATGTGGTTCACATAATTAATGTTCATGTGTTTTGCAGGATTGCTTTAATAGACCAATATCAAGCCCTCCTGATGCTTGGTTCGATGTGGTGGAGCGTATCTCTAACGACAATAACAAAACACTAAAGTATGTAGTTCCAAGTTTGACAATCTATTTTTTTGTGATTTTTTTTTATTTTTTTTGCTTTTTCATTCTTGCTAATGACTACCTGGTTCCATGGTTTAATTCTAAACACTGTTCTGAATCTGATTACTATCGGTGTCAGTTTTTTTTGAAGCCCCAACATGCAGTTAGAATTTAACAAAATCGAATACATTTCAGAGACATGGTTTCTCTACTTAAAAGCCACTTTATTTTAAAATATTGTCTCACTTAACACTATTTTATGTAGACGAACCACAAGAGTGAATAGGTGCCTCAACTTGGGATCATACAACTATCTGGGGTTTGCGGCAGCAGATGAATACTGCACACCTCGTGTAATTGAGTCCTTGAAGAAATTTTCTCCGAGCACCTGTAGTACTCGGGTTGATGGAGGTAAAATTGTTTCCTGATTATACTATTATTCCAGGAAAGCATATAGCTCCTGAAGTTTAATATTGACGAGTGAAACTTGTTATCAGGCACAACCACTTTACACGCTGAATTGGAGGAGTGTGTCGCAAATTTTGTAGGAAAGCCGGCTGCAGTAGTTTTTGGCATGGGTTATGTAACAAATTCCGCCATTCTTCCTGTATTAGCGGGGAAGGTACAGGCAGTTGGTTGGACTAATATTGTCTTACGGTTTGCAATTGTGTACAGTCCTCAATTTATTTGAACATTTCCAGGGAAGTTTGATTATCAGTGATTCTCTCAACCATAACTCCATAGTTAATGGCGCTCGAGGATCGGGAGCCACTATTCGGGTATTTCAGCATAACAGTAAGTTTAAGATCATTTTTTTTTTTGTCTTCTGAGCCAAATATCTTGAAAGATTATTGAATAATTAATCTGTTGTATTTAATTGTTCATCATCATTTCTCTAGCACCATCCCATTTGGAGAAAGTTCTGAGGGAACAAATTGCTGAGGGACAGCCCAGAACACACAGACCTTGGAAAAAGATAATGGTTGTGGTGGAGGGAATCTACAGCATGGAAGGGGAACTCTGCAAGCTCCCTGAGATTGTTTCCGTATGCAAGAAATACAAGGTAGATATCCGTGCAAGGTAGCTTCTCTCATATGGTTGATAATCACCATCATTCTCTTATGCTTTAAACAAAACTTAAATTTTTTATGTTTGGAAAACCATAAACATTTTGCATCAAAATAGTCCAGATGTTGTTTGGCCCTTGGTTTGTGAATAGCCTCTTTCTCAAGAATCACTCAAATATGGGATAATGATTACTTACTCGTAAGGTTCCTAGTCTTCGAGGAAAGAAATTTGAGGCATCAGCTTTTGAGGCCTGCTAAATGTCAACTCATTTATTTTTGTTTTGGCTGTTTCCTGTCCTGTAGTTTTTCTTCAGCTATAGATGTGATCTGTCTTCTGTTTCTTATGGTTTTGCTTTGTAACAGGCATACATTTATCTGGATGAGGCTCACAGCATTGGAGCTGTTGGAAAAACTGGAAGGGGTGTCTGTGAGCTTTTAGGTGTTGATACTGCAGATGTGGATATTATGATGGGAACTTTCACTAAATCATTTGGATCATGTGGTGGCTATATTGCGGGATCTAAGGTTCTTTTCATCTGTACCTTATCGACATGCTTGTAAATATGGCATACTGAGTGATTTATATTCTTAATAGAATAGAGCTATATAACCTTTTTCTTAGACATCTGATTATGCAAATGTAGGGGAAGTTAACATGGGATCATGAAATGCCTGCTTATAGGTAGTTTCAATTTGTTGCTAGGAATTTATTTGGGTTTTTTTTTTCTTGAATTAATTAATTGCCTGAAATTATAGGGTGTATTCAGGAAGGAAAATGCAGGCATTTTTCCAAAAGTAAATGCCCATATGTCCTTATATCTCTCTTTGCAACTTAATGGAATTGTGCACGTGAAAGACTAACTACTTTCTCACATGTTATGCATCATAGTGAACTCTGTTTCATCATCCCTTCTGTGGCACATTATAATATATCCTTGCACTTTTTCAGGAACTTATTCAGTACTTGAAGTACACTTGCCCTGCTCATCTTTATGCCACTTCTATATCGCCACCTGCTGCACAGCAAATTATTTCTTCCATTAAGGTTATTCTTGGAGAAGATGGTTCTAGCCGAGGTGGAATTTTATCTGCCCTTTGGCTGCTTATAAAACCATGTTGTGTCATTGCTGTCTAGTACGCCCAATCATGTTTTTTACTCACTCATTATGTACTCTGTTAATGCAGGGGCTCAGAAACTAGCCAAAATACGTGAGAATAGCAACTTTTTCAGGTCCGAACTGCAGAAAATGGGTTTTGAGGTTCTGGGTGATAATGATTCCCCTGTCATGCCCATAATGCTCTATAATCCAGCAAAAATTCCTGCCTTTTCACGAGAGTGCCTCAAACGGAATGTAAGCCCTTTAATATATTGACCCCCAAGCTCTCTCCTACCTTGTTTAAGTTTCATTTCTGATAACGATCTATTATCATGAACAAACTCCTGGTTTGTTTGTTTCTTTCTGTTTTTGCTGGTGACTTTGTTTATGTCATAATTCGTGGTTCCGATGTAGGTGGCTGTTGTGACTGTTGCTTTTCCAGCCACCCCTTTACTGTTGGCACGTGCGCGCATTTGCATCTCTGCTGCTCATTCAAGGGAAGACCTTGTTAAAGCTTTGGAGGTCAGAGTCGTATCTTATAGTAGTCAATTTTCTTTTTTCCTTTCTAGTCCACCCTCTTCCACAATTATCCTTATTGTTCAAGAACCTGAGATGCCAATATTTTGTAGATTGTCAATACATACTACGTTGCAATCATGTTTTGTAATCCAAAGTAATGGTTAGAAAAAAGTGACAAAATAACCATGTTTTGGGATATGCATGATGCGTAGATCCTGAGTACATAGGGTGAACTGTGAGGCTGAGTTATTTCACCATTCTAGCATAATATATGCTGCCATCTTAACATGAGAAAAGGTGTAGATAGATAGATATCTAGATCCAGTTTAGTTCCTCCGAGACTTGCATGTGGTATGATCGTTGGTCATGTGTTCGCAATTTAAGGAAAGATATTACAGGTTTTAATTTCTAATTTATCTTTGACACTTTGTAACCCATCAGGTCATCAGCAAAGTGGGCGATCTGGTAGGTATAAAATATTTCCCTGCCGAGCCAAAGAAACAGCAGCTGGAGGGAGGCAGAGTTAAGCTGGAATGACCGGAAATCTTGTTTTGGTGTTTTGTCAAGTCTCCAAAAGTAGGTTCAGAGTTATTTCCATCAGTATATTATCATCATTTTCTAGTCCCAGTGGCTACATGTGACCTGTGAAATTTTGTTTGTTTTGTGCATAAAGTTGTAATTGGTTTTTCTTACAAATGATAAGTTGCTAAATTATATTCTTTCTTGTCTGAACACTTCCTTTTATTATTTGACACTAGGAATATATCTGTCTCTAAGTACGTTGTCAGGTTTTCCCTCAAGATATATAGCCTATCTTCTTGTTCCTTACCAGAGAATATTGCTGTGGCTTACATATGGTCTGGAAATTCTGTGAAAGTGGCTGTCACAAAATTAATGACTTTATTCCATTATTCCAATTAGTCTAGTGCTGGCCGCTCTGTAACCCATTTATATTCTTTCATCAGAATAAGAACTCATATAATGGAGTAAAGAAGCAAATAATTTGACAGCCAAGTTTCTAAATGCGACTGTACATATAAATTTTTCTATTGCATATGATGGTGCGTTATCTTTATAAAATATTTTTATAAATATGCAAATTTATATGTATAAAATATTTTCTTAGATATATAATCAAATGAGATGTGTTTGGATTGTATTATGCAATACAAAATTGCAGTAGAAGATGCAACTTTTCTCCATATAGTTATTTTCATTTTGTATTAATAATCAAGAATGACAAAACTCCCTGCAGCAAAACTTTCAACAATCAGGGCATTGCAGTTAACTGAATCTTTGCATTAGCACTGACGACAACAGTACAGTTCTAAAACATTTGGCTGCAATTCTTGTCTGTAAATACGACAATAAAAAACTAAACTTCAAACCCTTGTGCTTGAAAAAATTAAATGAAGCAGTAACAATCAGTAGCTGATAAGTGGAAATCATCTGCGGAACTTCATTAAAGGTTAAAACAAAACCTTAAGACGAACTACACAAGAATAGATGTGGTCGTGCAACACCATCAAGCATGAATTACAATAGGCTCTTGAAAGACATCACAATATTCACAAGAAATTTCAAATCTATTCAGATGAATTACTTGAAAGAGATGTATATTTCATCTAAAATCCTCAGTGAACAATTCTAGCATCTGCCTACATACACATTTAGTACAGAAATCATCCCAATTTTGTAACAGACATTGGGTTTTCTAATTAATCATATCAACCTCCATGCTGTTTTCCAACCTATACGAAGTGGTCAGTTCGATGATCTTCTAGTAAATTTTTCATCATAGCAGATTTCTCTAGCAACTCCAATGGCTAATTTTGAAAGCAACATATAGATGCTATTTTCACCAAGTTATGATAATGAAAGGCAGAAAAGCATTTGTTCCAAAAGGTTAGACACAAAGTGCACCAACTACACCAACACAAACACACAAGGCATACTGAAAAACAGAAAGATAAAGGAGGATGACAATCATCATATATGAATATGAACCAACTATTCTCACATGAATCAGTCATTTTAAAACTGCTTCAAAAAGTCGTTAACAACGTTGTCCAACTAAAGCTGCAGCAAAAGATAACTACTACCATGGTTAGAGCAAATATATACCCCTAAAAGTTCAGTCATTTGAAAACTGCCCCAGAAAGGTGACAAAGTTGTCCAACTAAAGCCGCAGCAAAAGATCACTACTAAGATGATTAGAGCAAATATACACACCCCTAAAAGTTTATTCATTTCAAAACTGCACCAAAAAGTCGTTAGTAATGTTGTCCAACTAAAGCTGCAGCAAAAGATCATTACTACCATGATTAGAGCAAAAAATATACCCATAAAAGTTGCATGACAGACTAGAACAGCTTCTATGATAAATAACCACCTCACTTCCTAAATTGTCGAACTATGCTAAGGCTGCAAGAGAATTGCCCTACAAAACTTGAACTGCATCTGTCAAAATCCCACACATCTATATACTTTTGTTTGTATAATTTCACGCCAATTGCTATCCTCAAATCTCCTCCAAAGATATCTTGACACCATCAATCTATTAAGCAAATTCATGAAAACCCTTTACCGAGCTTCTGGATGGAAAGATACATTTTCCTCCGTGACCCAACTGCATTAATTCCGATATTCTTTAGATCTTCAAGAGTCAAGAATGGCAACACCTCATCATCCACCTCATGAACCTCAAATAGGGGAGCATACTTGCCTAACCCCAATTGATTCAACCACACCCTCACGCCATCCCTATCCGTATCCCTACCGCTCTCTCCTTCCCGAGTCCTCGCCTCCCCTTCCATATCATCCAAATCCCCACCACTCCTCAACCCCCTCTGCATCCTCCCCTGGTTACCAACAACATTGTTATCATCATCAATCAATTTGCCATTACCAATCGAACAATGCCGGCCAGAATCTTCGGCTTCAAAATTCATATTGATCCCATTAGCATCCAAATTCTCTTTTTCTCCTTCATTCCTTTCTCTTTGTTTTTCACTTTCACCACCACTAGACAAGGCAAACTTTTCATTTTCATCTTCACGGGTTTCGACCGAAAGCCACCTTTGGGAACTGGAGGGCCTGACTCTCTCCTTTTTCGCTTTGGACTTGAAATCCCTATCCTTTTTCCTGTATTGAAATTCTTCCAACTCCCTATCGCCACATCATCATCATCACCAAATTTCAAGTCCACCATTCCTTCACCATTACTACTGTCACTCACACCATCACTCTTTTTACTGCTTTTCACGTTCACAGTTTTATGGGTTCGAGGTTTTCTGGCTCCTTCCAAGTCTTTCTTGAAAGCATTCCATTGCTGCTGCAACCTGCGGTGGCCGGAGTTCTCGTAATAGGGCTGGTGCAATCTGACACTCGGCCGCCGCATCCGCTTCGTGGGCCACGCGTTCACCTCCTCTGCAGCAGCTGTTCCTCCTCCGCCGGCGCCCGCGCCGTTCTGCATTCTCCTTCGCGCCGCTAGTTCTGATGAATTTCCCATTTCTTTGTGCATGAAGGCAATAACTTTATGTGGGTTTTCTATGAAAGAAAGCAGCGAAAAATTACATAAAAGAGAGAATGAACTTAAGCGGTGGGGTGAAAGAAAATGGAGAGCCGGCAAATGAAGAGTGGTGAGTGTGACTGTGTGTGTGTGGAGAAAGGGGCTACTTCTGTTTGAGAAGGTGTTATGGGGGAGACACGTCGTTTAATCCTTAATTGGTTAAGGAATACTGGGATTTTGTTTGATTCTTCAAATCTGGGAATAAGATTACTATAAATCTATAATATTGTATTTTATCAATACATATTAAATATATATTTTAAAAAATAATTTATAAACATATAATACAAGATATAATATCAAATTAAGATATATAATTTAAATTTAACATATTTTATAAACGTGTAATGTGAAATGTAATATTAAATTAAGATATATAATTTAGATTTAATGTGTATATATAAAGTATAATATAAAATATAATATTAAATTAAAATAAAAGATTTTTTATGATATGAAAATATGAACTTTCTAATCTGGATGTAGATTGTGATTTTGTGACAATGAGTATCGTATTTTAATTTTTCACATAGCAAAAACTTTTTCTGAAGAAAATAGGAGAGAACACGCTATTTTGATATATAAGTTTTATTATTAATATCAAATTGGTATATGAGTTTTATGATATTTTAATTAACCCTCGTATGTTGTCATTAATTTCAACTTAATACATAAGTTTATCATTTTTTATTATAAATATCGAATTGCATTAACTCTATCTAGATAACCATCTATAATATTTTATATTAACGGATATACACTTTTAAATCATAATTTAATTTCAAGTATCTATTTAATTTTGTATGATTTATTCATACAACTAAATAAATCATATCATATGATAACATAAGTACTAAAATTGAATAAAAATAACAACCCATATAGGTAAGATATATGAATATGCACAGTTTAATAGCAAAACAAAAAATTAGAGTACACTTAGTTATGGAGCGACAATTATGAAAATAAAAATTTATTAGATAAGATTTTAAATTTAATTTTAAAATTCTCTCTATTTTTTTTTTAAATCTCAACTTTTTTAGAAATTAAATTTGAAATCTCATAAAATAAACTTTTAGTTGCAAAATTATCACTCCATTCAAGTGTATTTAATTTTTCGTTTTGTTATTGAACAATGCATATTTATATATCTTACTTATATGATAATTTCTTATTACTTAATTTAGTATTTATATTTTTATAGTGAACGGATTTTCTTAGTCAAGTGAGTATATGATGAAAAATTAAAGGATTAATCTCACTTTACTCCCTCTATTTATAATAAGTATCACTTTATCCTCTATACTTTCAATTGTCTCACTTTATCCCCTTATACTCTCATTATGTCTCACTTTATCACTTTGTACTTTATTTATTTTTAAAATAAATAACCAAACTTTTAAATAACCAAACTACCATTACTTATTATTTTTAGTGAAATTACTTTAAAATAGGTTGATATTAATATATTTATATTTATTTTTAAATAATTTTTCAACTTGATTAATTAATATTTAATATTAAATTTATTTAAAATTTTAATAGATATTTTATAATATAACATAATTCTTATTAATTAGTATATAATAGGATATTTTTTATTATCTAATACGGTTTTACTTATGAATTTTCTACTAACTATAAATCTTAAAAAAATATTTTATTAAATACATAAAATATTAGTAATATTTTTTATTATTAATAGAATTATCATAAGTTCATAGAAACTATATTAAATTCAAACATATCCATTATAATTAAGTTATAGTAATAAAATTAATTTCTAAAATGACTATATTTTTAAATTTAGAAAAGTATTCATTAAGTTATTTTAAATTTAACATAGTATTCATCAAGCTACGATAATTTGATTATTATAACTTATTTAGTAGCATTAAAGTAAACCTAAAAATGATTTTTTTTGTATTTAACATTGTTTCTACGAAATTTTGATAATCCATTAATAATAAAAAAATTATTACTTATATTTTACTTATTTAACAAAATATAATTTAGAAATATATCATATATTTTTTATATTTATGATGAGTAGTAAATTTAAAAGTAAAATATATTAACTAATAAAAAAAGCCCTACAATATAAAAATTTAATAGGAACTATATTGATAAAAGAATAATCATTAAAACAAGCACAATAAAATATGAAATAAATTTAATATTAAGCATTAATTAATTAAGTTAAAAAATTATTAGTATTTAAATACAAGTGTATTAAATTTAGAATATTTTAAAATAATGTTACTATAAGTAATATTAAGCATTAATTAATCAAGTTAAAAAATTATTTGAAAATAAGTATAAATATAATAATATCAATTTATTTTAAAGTAATTTCACTAAAAACAATAAGTAAGGCTAATTTGGTTATTTGTTTTAAAAATACAGGAGAGTAAAATGAGACAAAAAGAATATAAAGGGGTAAAATAAGACATAATAAGAGTATAAATGAGTAAAATAAGACAATTGATAGTATATGGCGTAAAGCAATACTCATCATGAATGAAAGGGAGTAAAGTGAGAATAACCCAAAATTAAATAGATACTTGAAATTTAAAATTTGAAATGGTGTATCTGTTAATTATAAAAAACTTTGAATGTAAAATTGAATTAAATTCAACTAATATATACCAATTTGACATTTATAATAAAACTCGATATCAATTTGGCATTAATAGTGGTACTTCAATACCAATTACCACTTTAAAATCCTCTGCTTCAATTGGCATTCGATGGCGTGCATACACGATGATCAATATAAGAGGAAATAAGGAAACAAACTCCGAGATCCCCAGCAGATTAGCACAAGAAAAAGAAAAACGTTTGGCAGCAATTGGAAACAAGAATGTTGTATAATGAATCATATTTACCAAAGTTCATAAACTGAAAAATTGGTGCAATATCAAGAGCATCTCTAATATCATGTCATCTTTTCTATATCCAGTCTCTCTTGGTTGGGGAAAATGAGTGAGGAGTTCTTCAGGTCGTTTGAAAGTTGCACCATTGCCTTAAAGCAAGGGTTCGTCTAAAATGCTAGAAGAAGAATGCACCATCTTTCTGCCTATCAAAAAATTGCAGGCATCTGGCAGTAATGTCACTAGAACAAGTTTCATCTTGATGGCACTGTGCAGAGTAGACCATGTCCAGGACTGTGTTCCAAAGGATACATAGTGGTGCCTCTTACATATTTGTGATGCTCAATAGCAGCTTTTCTTGAGCCCGACGCCAGTCCAAACTTTCCTTTGAGTTGCTTTCCGATGATAGAGCATGCAGCTAGCGGATCTGAAGATCCAGCTCCAACTCTCCTATGTGGACACACACGAAACATTTGTTACATAAATGCCATATCTCAAAATGTATAGTTGAAAGTTTGTGATAGTAATAGTATCACAGAAAGTAACATCAGATAAAACTCCAGAAACATAAATCCACGCTAATAGGTGCAAGAGGTAAAGCTATAACCACATGAACCCCAGCCATCATTATTATCATTGAGAAGACTACATGAGAGGGTACCTTTCTGTTTTGTTTGAGAGAATATGTAAGTCAAAATGCTAAAAGTGGGTGGAGATTCTTCAAAGCGTTACTAGCATTAGCGATGAAGACCGATTTTCTAACAACCGGCGCATTTTTTTCTTATGTCTCAGACCATCTTATTTTGTTTGTTAGAAAGAGTACCAAACATCTATGTTGTCTAAGTTGTGCTATTGTTGGAAATCGAGGAAAGGCTAAATAATAAACTCATCTGAATTTAAGTATATAAAGATCTAGTAGTAAGAGATAACTGGAACAATCAGGCCAAAAAAAAAAAACAGTAGTAGAGAAAGCAACTGAACAATTATTACCTTAACAACTTCTCTGATGCAATTCGGGCAGCAGTAATTAAACTGTGGCTAGGTACCCACTTGACAACTCGATTTGGATCCGCCCGCATTGGAGAATGGATTTTGATAAGCTTATTGAGCACAAGAGAAAAAATATTAGAAGTGAAACTTAGTGATAATAAGACATGCCAAAAAGGGTAAGATGTTTTAGGTTGTTTTTGTATGGAAGCATTTGATTTGAAGAAAGGATTTAGACTAAGGATTTCAAATGACTCCAATATTAAGTGGGTTTTAAATCCATGATAATGACAGGAAAAATAGCTCAAATTGGGTATTGATGGATTTAAAATCCATAGTAACTCAAAATTCTCTAGTCAAGCTCAAGGGATTTTTATTGGGGTTTTTTAAATCCTTAGTCAAATCTTTGAATCCAAACACAGACTTAGGAGTCTAATTAGCAATAGAAAAACACAATTACAAAGATAACACAACTAGAATATAAGCAATGAAACATCAACAAAGTCAAAGAATGAACTGTGTGATCAAATGTATTTCGTTTTCTTCAGATGAACAAAGCTGCCTTAGGCATCTGTGGAGGTTTATCATGAAGATACAGGAATGAAGGCAATACATCACAATGATCTTAAATTGCTTACAGCTTCAGCATAAAGGAAAAAAAAAAGTTAACTTACTCCGAGACATTCCATCATTTGATAGTAAGCCCTACCCTGCAGAGGGGTGTGACCTTGCCTAGACTCTGAGAAATATCTCGTCCTGAGATTATATTAAGGTTCAACGATTAGATAAACACTAAAAAAACCACAATGGTATTCATTTGATAACTTCTTCCAGTGGTTGCGCACCATTCTTTGTAACCAGGATCGACAGTGAAACCATACATGTCAACAGTATCACACATGGAGAGAGCGAATTCAAGAGCCTTCAGCCCAGTACCTTTCGCAGCTGATCCAAAGGATGCACCCAGCATGAGATACACAGGATTTAGAATTGGAACTTCCTGTAGAAATCAAAAGGCAAATGCTACGTGAGCTTTTCCCACAACTCAACAGCAAATGATTCATTTACGTTAGCAGATATGTCCTAAACGTAAAATATTTGAAGAAAAACTAGCGTGGCTTATGATGAACCAGGGTAAACATTTCAACGACCCCCTGTTATCAGTCAGAATAAAACTACTCATTGGATAAGCATCAAATTTAATTTCCACAACCAACAGGGAATTGTACACACCCGGATCATCTTGTTCATGACATCGTGTACTGTTGTTTTGACTATCAAGACCTCCTTTCCCTTATCTGTAGACTAAAAAATGTTAGCTTGTATGAATACGAGAATAAGACCTCAAGACATGTGAAATGTGTTAATACCATACAACTCCGCAACTTTATCAAGAGCTTTAGCAGAGCCCCTGTTGAGCAGGCGGAATGTACTTTTTGTACCCACGTACTCTGTGAAGTTCTGGATAAAGAAAAGTGATAGAAAAGAGTGAGAGCAAATATAGATTTACAGTTAAAGGAGGAAGATCGCAACACAGAATATCAACCTGTATAGGTGCTCCATTCTCCCTTACAACTGCATCATAACCATCTATTTCCTTGCCAAATTTGGTTTTCAGAAGATCTCCCGAGTTACCAATAACAGCACATTGACCAAACTGTCTTGGTGAATAAGGTGGTCTGTCTGGCAGAACCAGAGAAAGTTTCTCCATACAGAGAGTTCTATTCTCACATCCATTCCTGAAGCAAAGAAATTTAAGTTTAGACCACATTAAGTCTAAATAACAAAAAATTCAGCCTGTATTGACAACAGTATATACTGGTCGATGTAAAATTCACAGGCAGTTTGTTCAGACTTCAGATTCATCAGATCTATGAACAGTACAAATGATACATTAAGGAGATGGTAAAAGAGAGACACAGTCATAGATACAGAGACACAGACAGAGAAAGAAACACAAGAACAAGCATCATAAACACATACACTTTTATCAATATGCAGATCAACTGCTAACATATCAATGCCGTAGTTCCTGCTGATCTATGTTACATCAGGGTAAAACATGAACCTGCTACACGTCCTCCCTTCACTTAATCTATTTGAGAAGAATAAATTAACAATGGGTATTTCAACAAGGCTTTGAACGAGTGGGAAGTGATATGCAAGCTAGATGCTTAACATGAAGCATCCTTAATTCCAAATCCGAAAAAAGATGCTTTGAAACTTTAACAGGCCCTCTTTCCCTGACGAAGATTATTCCCATGGAAGAGTCCAAAAAAGAGTTCACATTAGCTTACTTTGCTTCATGGACATCGGAATTTGGACGACGCTAGCGGTTCATAGTGAATATTATAGTATATTCTGAGTAGGATAAACTTTAAGATGCTAATGTGGGTAACAGCTTTTCTGATTTGAAAGCAGTGCAAGTGGACATGGTTATGAGTTTAAATTGATCACAACCATATTAATGACTACCTCCACTAGAAGAGGCCAATCATGTTCTGCTTGATACAACCAAGGAAAAGGATGGAGAAGAAAAACGTTATTGTAATCTTCAGCTTAAATTTCCCAAATATGAACAGATTTCCACTTTAAGAAACTATGATAAGACAGCAGTTCCAATGATTGATAAGCAGATGATACAACTTTTTTCTATGAAACAAAAAATTTGATCAAGATGCAGAAGCATGTTTGCACAAAGAGAGAGCAAAGGTGCATTTTTTAAGCATTTGTGGAGGTTTCAAGCATTAGTTTATAGCCATCAACAAGTAGAAATATCACACTTGAGAGCAGTTACTCTGCTCCTCCTTTCGCCTATTGATCTCTGTTTCTCATTTTGGAATGGGTGACAACTTTTATATCACCTAGATGCATAAAAATACTTACAGAAGTACTCCCTTATTGATCCTCCGCCAAGCATATTCTTCCCATCCATTTGGTAAAGCATCAATGAACTCTCGAGTCAGTATATTGGTACTATTCCGCACCTGAGCAAGACCCTCACTAAATAACAAATCAATCATAAAGTAATACCCAGAAAAAAGAATAGAGCGCAGAGCTTGTAAACAAAGATATGCATCTAGATGAAAGAAATAGATGACAATTTTTTTCTAACAGCTGCATGCCTAATATTTTCCAATAAGAAAACTACAATGAGTCACATGCTAAATTGTTCAATTAATAGTTGTTATCCTGTGAGATAATGAAACTGACAGATATTTTAATAAAATCAGAAGTGCGGAAAGGACTCTGACCTGTTCCCATGTAGCTACTGCTTCACATAGGTTAAAGTCAAAAGTCAAGCCTTCAAGTTGACCTGTTTTGGGATCTTTCTGTTTAGATGTTTAACAAATGAGCTTTTGTAAGAAAGCATGATATAAATGTGGATACGATGCATTTCTCTCTTTAACATCCAGGGCATTTCTATAGGACTGACTTTCTAGATGTAGAGAGGGGAATCATGCAATTGCAATATGGACCAGGAATCCCGATATGACTGCAAAAGACATCAAAAGATGCATAGGAAACCTACCCATTTTGGAATTGTGTCTTTAGGAAACTCCAGAGAAACCTCACAATTATCCCTGCCACGTACAGCTTGTAAACCTAATCCATTTGCACTCTGCATGGTGCACAATGTATTAAATGAACTGTGAAGTACACGGACTAAGTAAAGCATCTTAACCATATAATTATAAAATCGAATGATTGGAATTTGGACTACAGCCCAGAATAAAGTTAAATACATCAAATAAGATAAATTACCCAATGAAGTATGGAGTCATTTTATTAATAAACCAATAAATATAAAGCTAAATCTTAGCTGATGAGTCTCAATAACTTCATTATTTCTGCAGTTTCTTTTTGTTAATGGAAACGCATATAATATAATAAAGTTGGTACTCTAGTTCCATTCCTTTGCCGGGATAATAGAAAAGGGAAGACCAGGATCCATGCAGCGAGAGGGGCTTGCATCGGAGGGCTATAAACAGACTAGCACAACCACAGGTGGCTGAGTGCATCTGGATTTGGAATAGCCAAGTCAAATTTGAAACAGCACACGCATTTCCATGAATCATTGCTAACTGTGACACTCAGTCCATCAGTAGAAACCGGGCTACATCCCGTTAGTGGCAAATAGTAAGGTTAATAGAATCAATATGAGGCAAAAAGTTCATAGAATCAATCCAGATGTTATTTTCTCTCACCTCCAACTTGAAGATTCTAATTGCATGTGAGTCTCATACTTAAGAAAGCAATCGACATTTTTTTAAAATCTAAAATTAATGTCTCAATTAAATTCAGTCCCATTCCAATATCTTCAAGATTCCCCCTTGATAAACAAATTTCCCCCCCACAATGTTTCTAATCTTCCATACAACAAAAGCAAAACCTCAATACTCTTCTCATGGACCAAGAATTCATCCTCGATCAAATTTGATATATTTCCACAGAACTTCAAAAAAGTAATAAAGTGTCCAATTAACAGTGACCAAAAAAAACCCATCACTACAAAGAGTAAAAACAAGGGAAAATGAAAAGAGAACTCACCACACACTTCTGGAAATGAATCTGCAGAGATTTCAGTGCTTCCAGATCTTCAGTAGAAAGGCGAAATGGCCCATCTGCACATAAACCACACACATTCTCGAATCTATGCATAAACTCCCATCTAAGTTTATATATCTACAAAGAGAAAAACGAAGCAAAGATTGCATTTTTATGAACAATAAACATACCTAAATTGGAAACACCGGCGATGTAAATGAGAATGGCAGAAAGTCCAGAGGCCAAAGCAACAAGAAAAGCTAGCTGCAATAGCCTCATCTAACTCTATATTCAGTCCAATAATGATTATGAACCAAACCCAAATCTCTGTAACTCTCCAAACCCAAATCTCTGTAACTCTCTTTCTCCGGGTGGATCTGAAGTGAATCGAATATTAGCAAGGTTCTAAACTTCTGTCTGTTGTACGAGTGTGCTATCTGAGAAGGGGGAGGAAGTTAGTTGTTTTTCTGGGTCACCCACAAATTTCAGTATAATAACAATCACACCCCTAAAGTTTTATCTATTCCCTGAAGTAGCCAGCCACTCTTCTTTGTTTCTTTATTTTGTACTATGGTTTAAACTTTGATAAGCATTTTATAGTTAGAAGTCCATTTGTAGTCAAATTAAGTTCGATCTTTTAAGAAATAAACTTATGAAATAACTTTCAATTTCTGTTATTTGATAACAAATTAATATATTTATAGTTTATAAAGTGATCCATCTATTTATACTCACTTATATTTATACTAATAAAAATTAAAATAAATGATTACACATATAAAGCTAATACTAAATTCTCGATTGTACCTCAAATTATTTTCACAACTTTTCTATCTTATCAACTTTATTTGATATAGTGTATGGATTTTTCTTTTTTTTTTTCCATAATGAATATGCTGACCACAGAGGCACATTTGATCACATTTATTTTTATTATGATCTTGATACGATGATTATAATATTGATGGAACCTGAAAAATAGTAAGTTTTTACATAAATAAATCTTTTGTTTAACCATAAATCCATAATATCCAAATGATAGAGTTTTAGATGAATGGACGTGACACATGATTTGAAAAATGATGTATAGGGTTAGCATTCTTTTTTTTTTAAGTAATAATATTCTTTTATATAAATATTTTCAATAACTAGTGATCTATTGTGCATAAATATTTTGTAAATATTCATTTGTAAATTCATATGTAACTTATGTTTTTCGAAATTGAACTGGACCGACAACTTGTTCGATCAATTCGATTGTAAATCAATGGCCGATCAAATGTGAATAGTTTTAAAAAATCAATTTTGTTGTTCACTCGATCAAGTCGATCAAAAATTGATCAGGCCAAATTTTTTTTTTTTAGTAAGTTTAAAACTTTAAACATGGTATTTATTGTGTGATTGTGATTATTTGAATTTTAAATTTTGTTAGATATTTTTTAATTAGTTATTTATTTATTTACCTTTAAAATATATTATATTATCATTTTACGTAATATAATATAAAATATATAATTAATTTTTATTAAATTAGTTGGATCTTGTAGTTGAATCAATCTAATCGATTAAATCGATTGAATCGACTGATAACAAAACTAATTTAATTATCAATACAATTACAAAATTACTGCGTGGAACAATGATAGGGACTAAATTGTAATAAGCTTAAAAAGTGAGTACATGGACAAAAATAAACAAATAATAACAAACACTTAAAATGCATAATAATAACATACAAATCAGACTTGATAGAAGTGGAAGCACATCTACTCATCAGATCAGCAGCAGGGGACGTCATTAGTCCAACCTTCTTCCCACCGTCCCTTCAAAAAATATCCAGCAAAAATTCAGTCTTGAAATTTCAATTTTTCTGCAGAATAATTTGATTCAATCAACAAGAATTTTGCTCTAATGGCGACTCGGTACTGGGTGGCGTCTCTCCCCGTTGGTCAAGGCTCCTCCTCCTCCTCTGTATGGAGTCGCCTTCAAGAATCCATCTCCAAACAAGCCTTTGACACCCCTCTTTATAGAGTAATTTGATTTGCATACACTTGTTCATATTTGTTTAGTTTTCTTGTAAATAGCAGATCTGCTTTTAGAAAATATTGTTTTTGTACCAGTTGAATGAAAAAAAAAAAAGTTTTTTAATGAATATGGGTTTTATTGGATTTTGCAGTTCAACATTCCAAATCTGCGTGTAGGCACCCTGGATTCGCTGTTGGCTCTAAGCGATGATCTATTGAAGGTGATTTGTTTGAAAATTATTAACTAATTTTATTTACATTGTTTTGGGGTTTGGAAGAAAGAGTTTATTGGTTGATGTTGGAGATATGTACATATATATATTATGTTGCAGGCGAACAGCTTTATTGAAGGAGTGTCACACAAAATCCGTAGACAGATTGAGGAATTGGAGAGGATCTCGGGAGTTGTTAGTAGCTCTCTTACTGTTGATGGGGTTCCTGTTGACTCTTATCTTACTAGGTAATCGTTCATTCTTGAAATTGTTTTACTAGATTTTTATATGTGCGAGTAATTGGATTTGGCTAATATTTTATGATTCGTGTAGGTTTGTGTGGGATGAGGCGAAGTATCCAACAATGTCACCACTTAAGGAGATTGTGGATGGAATTCATGTACAAATTGCCAAAATTGAGGATGATCTCAAGGTATGGTTGCTCATCTGAAGTTGCTTTCCACTCAAATTGGTTTAATATATACTTTATCAATGGTGCATCTAAAAATCCTGTCTTTGATGTTAATTTTGTGGAAATGCTACATAACTGCTAGTGAAGGTTTGGAATTATGCGGTGTATTGACTAGATTAATATTGTCTTGTAACTAATTGTGACTGGGAGATGGGATCCAAACCCTAACTGTCACTAGATTAACTTATGCAGTTAAAGATATGCTTTAAGTCTGTTATTTTCTTGATTGTGTCCATGAACTAACAATTTAGTGCCTTGCCAACCTATTCTATAAGTTTAAATCTGAATGAAATATCTTAGCTTCCTTGGTCTCAAGATTTTCTAGGTAGTCCATGGTAATCCACATATAACTTCTCAGTTTTCCTTTATGTCTCAGATTCCCAATACATATCCTGACTTCTAATTTTTTATCTTTCATTATACGAAAAGTTGCCAAATATTTAATGTTTCCCGACCCTTGCAAAATTTATTTTCTTTTGTTTTGATATATTTCAATGTAGGCTTAAAGATTAAAAACAATGAACATTCTCCCAGCTAGTACAACAAACTATTCCTTAACCTTAGAACAAGTCCCTTCACTTAATATTCGATGATCAAGCTCTTCCTAGCCAAAATCTCTCTGCCCCCACCATGCTGTGCTCCTTTGTGGCATTGGAAAAGATCATAAGCGGCGTATAGAAAGTGAAAACTAAGGACTGCTAGTGCTGTTCATATCTTATATTTTGTATAGTGCATTCCTCTGTGTTAAATAAATTTGAAGCTTTACGAGTGTATAGAAGAATAGCTTGAAGTGTCAATCTTTTAGACCCTCTTTGGGTTAGTTAATATTGACTTCTTGTATAATCCATTGTTAAAAATAAAAAAAAAAGTAATATAGTGTTTCTAATTTTTTAGATAAACATTAAAGTAATCACGCATGTTCTGGTTCAAAAGAACACATCATTACGAAGTAATTAAATCAAATTTGCACTTTTTCTCAGCTGAAAACCCCAGCAATTCCAAACTTAAAGTTAAGATGCAGATATTCACCCACTGTGCCATTACACGTTAGTAACTTTGGAAATTAGAAGTCTGTCGTATGTTCTATGGGTGAAAGTGTAGAAAAAACTGAGAAACCAAGTTTTTAAGTAACTCTGAAAATGTAGAACCAATTGTCTTTTTCATGCTGACAGCTGAACAGGCAAAAAGTACTGTCTTTTTTTCCAAACTAAACTTTGATACAAGAGTGAATTCAATAGCTGATTACAGGAGATCGTCTACTTTCAATTATGATGAGTATTCTACTCTAACAATGCCCTTTCGTTTTCACTGGTACAAAAGTAAATGCAGGATGGAGTCATTAGTTGAGAAATTGAAAAGGTGAACCTGCATATCGCACAAATGATGCTGTTATTGCAAACTTAATTATATTATTCCATGTAAATATCTGTCAAAGCAAATAGTTTTCCTAAATATGAAGGTTTATTGGTTTCAGGAACAATTCTTTCAATCTGGCATTACCTTCTCTATTGCAGTATAATTTCCCCCTGTTTTTGACCCTTTTTTTGTTGCTTCTTATAAGTTGAAAATACTTCTAGATGCAAGGATTGCATGTCTAACTCTGTGTTGAAGCCTTTTCTAAGCATGTCACATCTGGGTGGATTTTATCTCACAGGTTCGTGTTGCTGACTATAATAATGTGCGCAGCCAACTTAATGCCATAAGTCGAAAGCAGGCTGGAAGGTATGTGATTAATCTGAAGCTTACTGATCTAGATTTGGAATTGTGGTAACTACTGCAGGCAAGATATGAATGCAGCGTGGCATGCTGTCTGTTATTTATTCATCAACTGTAGTGCATGTGTATTAGTGAGTCATGATTTTGTTTGCAAGATATATGGTAGATATTGCAAATAAATATCTGAAGTTTGCCATTTATCTGATGTCTACAAACTATTAATTTTGGAATGAGAATACAGCTTGTGCAGCTATACTGATTTACATGAATGTTATAACAGTTCAGTGTTCATGACACTCTTTGACTATGGGGAATCCATTAGATATCCATCATGAGATCATTATTTGCTCAAGAAATTTTAGATGCAGTAATGAAAGCTTCTCAATACATCTAGGATGCTCTTGTTTAAAGTTCTTTGCATCTGAAGTCTTGTTTTAATCATTTAAATTACAGAAAAACTGTGATTTCAAGATAAAGGAAGATCAATTTATTTTTAGATGCATGACTGAAGTTGAGCCCATTGTTGCTGGGAGGATGGGTTCTATAAAGGATGAAAAAAGATCATACTTGGGTCTGGCATCAATTTCGGTTGGGAGATAGCTAGGTATATAGCATTATAAACAGCATTGGATGGTTTAGCATATTGTAGCTGCAATAGAGCTGCTATACCTTATGCCCGATACTCGGCCTTCTAGTCTACCTACAATTCTTTTCTCTTGCAAGAGAAACTTTCCACGTAAAAACTGCTGCCAGATGTGAATTCAATAAATGGTTACGTCTTCAAACCTTCAGAAGCAGATTGCTAAAGCTAACAAGAATAATAAAAGAGAAAGATCACTTATCATAGAGAAAAGGAATTTCCTAGGTTACATGATTTTCTATATCTATTGCCCCGTACTCGAGCTATATTGTGAGGTGGCCGTGTGGTTAAGTGACATAGAATAAGTGATTGGAAGTGTGGTGCACACAATTTTTTTTTCTTTTTTTATGTTGGAAAATAGTTATGGATATTCGATCTATTCTCTCTCTCTCTCTGTCTCTCTCTCTCTCTCTCTCGTGCGTGTGTGCGCATGCATGTGAACATGCTTGGCCTGAGAATGGATTATGAATTTTGTTGGTGGTGGAAGTGGGAATATTGTGACAGCATCCTTAAAAGACCACCATATTTATTGATAACAGAAATTCTATTGTATCTCGCCACCTGAACTTCTAGCTGATCCAAATGATTTTTCATTGCAGCTTAGCGGTCCGTGACCTTTCCAATTTGGTAAAGCCACAGGACATCATTAATTCAGAACACTTAACAACCCTCCTCGCGATAGTTCCAAAGTATTCTCAAAAGGATTGGTTATCAAGCTATGAGACACTGACAACTTATGTGGTAAGTACGCCATTTAATAGTTATGAAGCAATCCTATTATTCTTTCAGATTTGCACTCTAGGGAGCCCCACATTTTAGCATTTATTGCCACATTAACATATTGAGTTGGTGAAATTCCAAAGATAAAATAACCATTTTTTTCCCATACTCACCAAACATGAAAATTGGCATTGTGCTTGCTTGGTGGCCATTAATTTTGTACTATTATTTTCTTAAATATGTTGAATATGTTTTGAATTATTAAATTCCACATTTTGATTGAACTAATTGTTTTAGGTCCCCAGATCCTCGAAGAAGCTCCTTGAGGACAATGAATATGCTCTATATACTGTAACATTATTCAGTCGTGATGCTGACAATTTTAGAACTAAGGGGCGCGAAAGAAACTTTCAAGTGAGTTATGGATCCTTCCATTTCTTTTGCAATCTGTTTCATCTCCTGTTCTTAAGAATATCTTGCTGCACTAAATACAGAGTGGTGTTGAGATTGTATGATTGAAGTTTTCAGTTCTGGAGGAACTCCCTGTTAATGATATGTTCATTTTTGTGTGATTAGATTCGTGATTTTGAATATAATTCAGAAACACAAGAGAGTCGGAAGCAGGAGCTTGAAAAGCTGATGCAAGACATGGAAACATTGAGAAGTTCTTTGTTGCAATGGTGCTATACCAGTTATGGAGAGGTATCTTTCCCCCTCCTATTAGTTGCTGAAATTTAGTTCTCTCTTTTTTGTTTCTGTGGTGCTATGTTGATAAACTTGATTTCAGACTCCGGGTTTGTTAAAGTGCCTAGGTATAGTCACATGAAGGAACATTTACACTGTGGAAGTAGTCACTAATTTTTTAATTGTTCCATTGACATATTTGGGAACCATTTCTTGGTTCCATTGTTGCTGATGTAATAAGAATCCATCTGATCTTCTACTGTCAGCCTAAATCTGGGTCTGGTTCTATCCTGTAACAATTCATTAAACTTGAAATGTAGAGTCCTCTTACGCATGGAGATTGTGTTCTGGGTTAGTTGTTTTCATGCATGATTGGATTGTCTAATATAGTTTCTTTTTATTTTTGCTGTTTCTTGGTTGCTTTTATTTGAAGAAAAAACTTTAATGTATTCTTCCACTGTGCAGGCAGTTGTTTGCTAAGTTTTTTAGTGGTAATTGGAACTGTAACACAAACACCTTGATATAACATAAATCATCTCTTCTAGTCATATATCTTTAAATAAAGTCAAACCAGATGCACTAAAGATAAGAGGGAGTTTACACGACCGGATTTACAAATTTACCATATGATATCACTGCACCTTACTGAGGACTCTAGAAATTTCAACTGCTATCCTGGAGTGCCAAAGTATTATATTGTTCCTAGCTAGTCATTGGCTTCAAGAACTACAAGAATCAAATAAAACCAAAATAATAGCTGCATCGAATCAAATAAAACCAAAATAATAGCCGCATCGAATAATTACAGAAGTTTACATAGACATCATATGTATACGAATAATAAACCGCTATGTAATTTTATTTATGTGCTCAACTGTTTTTCAATTGTTTATGATTAACTGGACGAACAGGAGGATATTTTCCTCTTCCTTTCAGAAGTTATAGATTAGTAGAAGACGTTCAGAGATATTTTCTTTATTTTTCAAGATTTAATTCACTGCTCTAAAAGTAGTTTTATAGCTTAACATGATAATTACATTTACTAATAATGTGTAGATAACAAGTTTATTAGCAGCCTCTGGAAGTGAACCTATTCTTTAGCTCTCTTTATAATTTCTCTTGGTTCATCCATACCTCATAATCGTAAGAAGGAAACCAATTCACTACACCTTTATTTCATCATCTTTCTATTTTACCCCACCAAAAAATTTAAAACATGTGCTCCTTTGAGTTTGCTTTTGAGTCACTGCCGTCCTCCTGCCTCAAGCAAATTTTTCAGTGCCTCCTCCTCCCCAATACACACTCACTCACTCACACACACACACACACACACTCCCCCTAACATAAAGAAAAAGAAAAAGGAAAAAAGAAATATGAAGTTCCATTATTTATCCCAGATTCTTGGCATGTATTAATATTGTGATTATTTCAGAGTTGACCTTCATTTGTTACACAGGTTTTTAGCTCCTGGATGCACTTCTGTGCTGTACGTGTCTTTAGTGAAAGCATTCTGCGATATGGTCTGCCTCCATCATTTCTGGTAAATTACTGCCTATCCCTTTAACTTCTGCTTCTTTGCTGTTTTCTTTATTGGATGCATGCTACAACTTAAATTGCTATATGAGAGGTCTTATAAATTTTCGATTTCAGTCTGTTGTATTGTCACCATCTGTGAAAAGCGAGAAGAAAGTTCGCTCCATTCTGGAGGGACTGTGCAGCAGTTCAAATAGGTACTACCTTTGGTCACTTGTGAGCTTTCCATTCATTTCCATTAGTTTGTTCTAGCCCTTTTTGACAAAGTTCTGGAAACGTGTTACATCGTGGGACTATGTCTCCAATTATACTTAACCGGATCATGTAATCTGCTCTAGAGAATGCTTGTCGGCATAAAATGTTAACCTGTCAGTTCATCAACATTTGGTATCTTTAGATTGAACAGAAGTACTAAAATTAAGTGCATGGCACCACGTCTATTTTGTCAAAAAGTTCTAAAGGAAGGGACAAGGGTGAAGCTCTGCATGTGTTAAAAATTTATAGCATTTACCATCAAATGGTTTGGGTGGTTTGGCGTAGGTCCGCCCTCTTGAAGCACAGATATAGTGTATGTTGTTTAACTGACTCCAATATATACCTCCTAAAAGGCCACATGTTTGATGGTCCCAGGACCTTGTGAACTCTGATCTCTTTCAAATATTTCACTAGAGAAAAATCTTTGGTTGATATAACGTTTTGTCTTCTTTGTGTAACTGCAGCATATACTGGAAAACAGAGGACGAAGGAGGGATGGGCGGTTTAGCAGGCGATGCAGATGCACATCCTTATGTCTCCTTCACCATTAACCTTATTTAAACTGAGGCACCAGTGTTGCTGTCCATTTGGCTTATTCTCATGGCCTTAGAAAATAAGGACAGATTCTACCCTTGTATAATAGAGTAAATTATCCAATTCATTTCTTCTTTTAAGACGTATATGCTGCCTGTAAAACATTTGCATCAATTTTTCTCATTGTGTCTTCTCCAAACTTCTGCTTTGTTTGCACAAGAATCTGAAATTGTAGCAGATTACTTCTTCCTCTCATATTTTTGTTGTTGAGTTGTGTTGGACCTACCGAATTGAATTGAATGTATTATCAGTGAGGAATTATAAAGTAAAATAAACTGTTTTTCTCCAAAATTCTAGCCTGTCTTGATGATGGTAGCATTCTTCTCCTACTCTCTTGGTAATGCCCCCTGGTGTGTGTTGCAGTGTTAAAGACACTGGATGATACAGCTATTGTATTCTGTTGTGAAGTTGAGATATTTTAACAGTTTTCACTGTGCAAATATAACCAAAACAAAACACTGTTGACCTCTCATGTTGTATGAATATCTGCATATGCATGAGGCATGTTATTGGACTGTTATTGTATTCTAAATATGCATGAGGCATGTTATTGGACTGAATGAAAAAGGATATCTGCACATTCTCAACAAGTTGGCAAATTGGATAATGGGACAGAGTAATTTGCAGCAAGACCAGAACATAGAAAGTGCTTTGATTTTTCAAGAACACTGCACATGTTCTGAATATTTAAAAACATTGAATATGTTCTGAATAAGCAGTTTTTATCATTTTTATGTGGAGATACCTTAGTTTAGAGGTAGTCAAGTTCATGTCCAAGCAATTAGTTGTTGCATAGTGGTGTACAACAATTGTTGATATGATGCATCTATGTAGGAATTATCATCTTACCATCCAAAAAGTAGACATCAGTCTAGATCTCATCGACAACATTCTCAATAATAATAGGTAAATTAGTGTTACTCTTATGTAAATTTACCTTGGACATACGAGCAAGGTCAAAACTTTTGTCAGGTAATGTGGTCTGTTTTTTTCTCCTTTTTGAGGCAGCCTCTTCCCCCTCTATGGAGGTGCAGAGAAGGCATTAATGGCGGTGGTCCTTGAGGCTTCAGCGGTTCAAGTTCTCCACGTTTTGAATGGCAAGAAAAACTGATTCCTACTGAGTACTACTGACCCCTCCATCATGGCAATTTGAGTGGCCCAACCTTACCCCAAACACCTTTTGGGTTACTACCAAAGAAGAAGAAAAAAAAAGGATATTTCAAAAAATTAATAAATATAAAACCCCAAAGTTAGAAGAAAACATTTGATAATTGCTAGGTACATAATATAGGAGTATTCATGAGTAAAACATTTTTAAGATTGCAAACTACATGGAGCTCTAAAGTATCTTGGATTAAGCAATTTCTTGTATTTATTGCAAGAAAGCAACATGATGAAACAATTATATAAGAAAGATAAGACAGACAGACTCAAATATTCAAAAATTATAGGGATGAAGTTGATTGGGTTGAGAAAGTTTAATGGGCTAAACCCATCAAAGTTCATTAGTTTTGACCAATCCGTCACCACTTGATGGACTAATCAATAGCAATATTGTCGGATCAAACTCGTTTTCATTGTCATTTATAAATGTTGTATCAAACGTAAAACAACTTACATGTTATTTTGACTACCCTTTTACATCGACTCATTAATAGGACAAGGGACCATTGTCCCAACAAATACAAAGAAACAAAACCAAAATTTTTTTTAAAAAAAAGGAAGACAAAAAAGCAAGTGGGGATGAAAACCCTAGTCAAGATTAGGACAACCCATGCCTTAGATGCATCACATGAGGACACTACCTATTTAAATCAATGTCACCTTCTTCTCATTTTCTTCTTCCTATATGGACACAAAGTAGGGAGACAAGGCAATTCAATAGCTCAATGCACCGCCGATGGGACCACCGGTCCTATCGACCTCTATCCTAGGTTGCACTTAGGGACGAAACCAGAAAATGAATATTGGGGGACGAGAATTATTTTTTCTTAAAAACAACAAATAAAGAGATATTTTTTATTATTTAGAGAGATAAATTTTCAAATTTTAATAATTTTATGTATAAAATTAATACTAATTTTTTTATAAAAATGAAGTTGATGGAGGGTCGCCGCCGCCGTTCTTCCCCTAATTCCGCCGCTGGCTGCACCCTCCTAGCACCGGGCGGCCCTAGACTGGACCCGCATGAACCGCCTCTCTATGAGCTGATAATGAGTTTGTTGATAGTTGCCCATCCCTATATCTCCTTCACCCCCTAAGATACATGAATACATACACATACAAATAAACAAAAAAAGTTATGAAAACAACATGAATATCCTAGTGAGTTAGTGCAGTTTGTCTCTACATATGAACCACAACTACTTGTCCCAATTTTTGGAATCTTAATTAATGGCGAATCAATTTGATTGTTTTTCTTAGTGCAAATACAGACAATTTAGTCATTTTTGTTAGAAAAATAATTGAATAATATTAAATAACTTGACAAATAATGAAATTTGAAGTTATGTTGCTTCAAAATTATCAAGAAATTAATAAGTTAAATAACTCAAAAGATCTCCAACTTTATGTAGTAGCTTATCGAGCAATTATTTTGAGACAAATGGAATATTATATATCAGTCTTAGCTACATACATATCACATTTTTATGAACTTTTTTTCTTTAATCTTTAGATTTTTTTTATAGCTACAAAAAATTAAGAGTATAAAGTTTTTCTTTATATAGAAATTCAGTGGCCAAATTTAAGAAAATCTTGTCTGATTGTCTCATTGAATTTTGGTCTTTGCATGGATAGTAAAGGAGGTAATGTTGAAAGAGACAAGGGGGATGGAGTTAATACAAGAAAAAGAAAAAGAATGGAGAAGAGGAATTTTTTTCTTCACTTACCATTCACACAACAAACAAAATTAATTGAAAGAAAGTTTGATAGTGATGTCATCCTCTTGTTGAAAAAGACTAATTTCTTTTATATTACCCTCTTTGGAAAATTACTATATGTCTTTAATCTCAAGAATCCTTACATTAAAAAATTAATTTTGTTATAATTTAGACGTATAAAAATGTGCAAGTCGCGTTTTTCTTTAAAAAAAATTGTAAGTCGGAACTTATTATTTCTTGCCAATTTAAAAAAAAATAGTGGCTTAAGTGACATAAAATCTAATTCAAGTCTTTCCATAACACAAGTGTATGATATCTTTTGTGTATATGCATCAATCTGCGACATGTTTTATATCTATTTCTTTCCATTATAGTGTAGGTTTCATATTTGAAACATCCTTAGTTTCGACTCTAGCTTATTTTTGGTAGAAATATTTTCAGACGCGAGTAGATGCGCTAAACGTAAAATACAGTTATGGGGTCATGACCCCATTTCATTTTCATTTTAAATACCTAAATAAATTAAATTGAATTTTAGGGACTTTCAAGTTCCTTTCCCACAATTTTCCTTTTTAAAATAGAGTAAATTACAAAAAATACTCTTGTGCTTTTGACATAATTATAAAAAAAAATCCTACTAAGAATTGCTAATATCCCTTTATATTTATTTTTATTTTGCTAATTACATTTATTTAGAGAAATATTTGTAAAATAAAGACAAATATTAAGGGGGTATTTGTAATGCTTCAAGGGTATTTGAAATTTTGAAACATAACGAGGTATTTTTGTAAATAGGTCAAGCCTTAAAGATAGTTTTGACAATTTACGTTGAATTTTAAATTCTTGATAAGAAAAAATATTATAACTAATTATTTAATAGTGTTCGAATAAGAAGTACTTAGATAATTGATTAAGAAGCTATGTGATCACTTGTCAACAATCTGTTATTAGTGTTTTGATTACAGAAATTTAACCAAGTAAAAAAAAATAAACATATGCACATGATGGCCATCAAGGACTTAGGACCACGTCCTATAATTAAGATGGGTAGTGTTTTCATCTAACCATCTCATAGAACAAATCTTATTACATGAAAATTTGAACATTTCATGGGAGGAAAAGAAATCAATTCTAAGTAAAAATTAAATTCCATAACCACTCTTTAGATACCTCCACTTATTTTAGCTCTAGAAAGAAATACGGCTAACTATACAAATAAATATCTCTTTTATTTTTGGAGGTTCAAAGGGAGGCTCGTTTACTTATGTTTTCAAATGAGTCTTTTGTCTCTAACTATTTGAGATCTCATTTTTGTACCAATTTAATATATGCTTATTATTGGACACTATGTATTAACGAGCGAAAATCGTCGAGATATTTGTGTAAATAAGTATAATTTATGAAATCGCAGAAACTATCAATAAAAATAATAATAATAATCATACGCAAGAATCTTTTTTTTTCTAAGTCCTATGATGCAATTGGAGTTTATCGGCATAAACGGAATACAATTGATTATACAGATAAATATATCTTTTTTCAACGTGTTACTTTCTTAAATAAAGTGATGTCGTATTATTTTGAATCACATGATATTACTTTAAAACACGAACGTACTTTAAATTTGATAAATCATTGGCTTACAACAAAATAGAAGGGATAAAAGATAAAAGTGTAATAATTAGAGGTAACGGATCACTAACCAATTTCAACTAACTAGCATTTGACACATAGATTATCACATGAACTTGTAACCTATTTCTCCAACAAAAGTAGGGAAATAAACATGGAGCCTCTTCCCATCCATGATCACAAAGCAATCCCACCATGTATCTAGAACTATTCCAAGCTTAACTTATCCTTTGATTTGTCAAGTTTGGTAGAGCTACGTATTAATGCTGTGTGATTGAGTCCATCACTAGCATGTGTTTCTTCCAGAAAAGAAAAGAACAACCTGATTGTAGATGGGATTAAGAAAACTAACATCCTTTTATGGAAAAAAGGAGTTGGCATGGCCATGGATGCATCCACGTTGACCAATGGTGAAAAAAAGTGTTGGATGAGTACCATACTTATATGGCCATGTCCCATCCAGATTATGATGAGTCATACATTCTGTATCATCATAATTATCATAAAAGTGGTGCAATGAGCCCCTGTAGGCCAGTGCTTGTATTGATTGTATTCTAGAGAGGGACACCATTTTGGGGGTTTAATTTGTAACACATAAATTTTGTGGAGGTGGGTGGGGTATTGGGGTGGGGGTTACTCTATCTAACACAAGATAATTTAAAGGGTTAATTATAAAAATCGCCCCTGAAATTTGGATTATTTACAAAAATTATTTTTAAAAATTTTAAATTACAAATATTTAACTTCTTGATATTTTTACCACTTGTAACTACTATGTATCATCGTAAAAAAAAATATTCTTATCTATTTTTGGTTGATATCAATATTTTTCGAAAATGTAATAGACGAACAAATGTGCAATTTGTAAAATAAAAATAAATCTCGTTAACGTATTTGTAATTTATAAACTTAAAGTTACAATTTATGTAAAATTTAGGGGTATTTTTGTAATTAACCCTAATGTGAATATGGTTTGATGATTCTTGATTGTAGCATTTCAAATGGGGCAACCCCATATGTCCATATTTCAACCCTCAACCAATCCGAGGAGGACATAAAAAAAACAAGGATAATATCTACATTAGCATTATGAGAAGCTACCAAATTAAAAGGTGGAGTGCAAGTAACACTACCCCCAGATAATTGCACACTAATAACCATAACTTTTATTTTCTATATTATGTGGCTTCTTTCCTAGTTTACTTCAAAAAGTGAAAAAGATGAGAGTATTTCATAAGGTTAGAAGATACAAACGAATTTAAGTAAAACACCTATTTAATTATCACTTTTTTTTTCTTTTTTTGATAAATACAAAGACAATTGATGGGTATTAGTGTGTCAAACTTATTCAATGTGACCATAGAACAGGCTATTCGAATTAATACATAGTTATTCTCAAAAAATAGAAATTACTATAACTCAACTATATTTATGATGGATGTTTGAATTGATACATAGTTGCTGCAAGAAAGCAAACCATTACTACAACTCAATTAAATGCCAAACTGAAGCTCCAATCTATAACGAAAACACCATAAAGACATCAGTCAAATTCTTTCACTACAAAGATGATTAGTTCATGAACTGCAGTCGATCAATAGAATTTAATCCCATAATCTCTTATGAAAATCAATAAGCCACGTCTTGGGGCTACCATTAAAAATGATATTGGAGCGAGTTCAAATCCAGACTTGTCCTAGGTCTGCCTAATTTGGGGTAAATTTTTAAATTTATAAACGGGTTTGGGTAAGTCTTGATTTTTTATTTTCAAACTCGTCCCGCCTTGAACTCATTCCATTTAATTTTTTATTTATATATATTTATATAAAATTATTTTTTAAAAAATATATTTTTTAAAAATATTTTAATGATGTTATTTAAAAAAAGTATTTTTTATATTTTAAAAATTATAAAAAAAGTCTAATAAATTTAATTTAAACCCTACAAGTTTGAGTACTTAAAAATTTTAATAAAACGAATCTTATATTTTAACAAATTCATTTCAAATCTGCCTCCAATCATCCTTATTACAATGGTATTGGTAGTACAATCCTTAACCATTCGGCCGAGGGAAAGATCCAAAAATTGCCGACATGGAGACCAAAATCATTGGAGCAAAATCACTGTATATGATGGAAACGGACAATGACTAGTTATTGAAAAAATCAATTAAGACAAATAAATCTAGATCAATATATTCGCAGGAAATATTATCTGTATGGGAACTTGTTTAGGACTGATCAATAAAGCCCAACAAACATTTATATATCAACTTGGCGCCAACCGAACACTTGATATTCCAAATCCAAAACAATCACAAGGTTTGTTTTTTTGTATATATTCATTATGGTAACATTGAATTAAAATAATTATTATAATAATCGTTAAATAATTTGATGTGATTAAAGTCTTGCGAAAGTTGACACTTTTGTAGGACAACTCATTTGCAAAAATAGTAACAACAATAAGAAGAAGAAGAAGAAAAAGAGAAAGGCACAAAATGCAAAAATGTATTTTGATGATATAATTTGGAATAATATGTAAAGAAAAGAGCATTTTTAAGTTTATTTTCATTGAATATGAGATAGCGTGAAGCCATTACTTAGAGAAGTAAAATAAGAAGATAAGTTAATCAATTCGAAGTAAAAAGTAATTTTAAAGCATCATTTCTAAGTTTTTGGATAAAAGTAATTAAAAATTATACTTTTAAATGAAAAGCCATATATATATATATATGTGTGTGTGGGCGAAGCCAAGGGCGGCAGCGGCGCCCCCTCTGCTACATTAATGTAAATTTTAAATATAAATTTATTAAAATTTTAAAACTTTTTTTTAAAAAAATTAAAAATACCTATTTATCTATTATTTTAAAAAAAAGTAGCCTCTCTCAACCTCCATTTTTTTTTTTGTTTGGCTCCATCCTATGTGTGTGTTAGGTTAGACTAATGAAAAAAATTGGGACCTAGAGGGAACAAATTGATGAGTTGGTGACTAGCATCAGCTTACAAAGCAAATATTTTAAGATCACAATTATTTTTAGTTTATTTTATTTTATTTACCTTCAAAAACAGTGTAAGAAAAGACTATAATCCATGTGCAGCACATAGACAGAAAGATTTAAATGTCTGCCTTTGACATACATACTTTTTTGGGCCAAGTGGTTCAAATTTATTTACATGATTAATTGAATTTTCCATAACATGAATTGAATTTGTGGGTCAACCCCTCCTCAGATTTGTCTTTCCTTTCTCTTTTGGGAAAGATGATCATGGAGAAAAAGTTAGCAGATGGAGGAGCAGGATAGGCTGAGAACCCAAACTTTGGGATAAAATCTAAATAAAGGCTGCTAAACCTCATCATTATTGAATGGATAATTTATATTAATCCTTTTTTTTAATCTTTAAAGAAGAATATTAGTCGTTCTTCAACTTCTCTCCATTATTTATTTTGATCTACTATTATGATATAGTTACTTTTAGGAACGACAATCGGCGGATTCATTGTGAATTTATCAAAATTTGATATCTCTCATTTTCATAGATTTGAATTCAGACTCAATGAATTGGACCAATTAGATCCACTACATCTATTTTATAATTTTAAAAATATTATATTTATGTTATATACGTGAGCATATATGCAATACGATATTTTTTTCTCATATATATAAATCACCCACATAAATAAATACATAATAAATAAAATATATATATCAAATCTTAATGAGGCAGGTTTGGATTGGGTCTGACTTTAAAAACTAAAATCAACACCTGCTTTCAAGGCTTTCCTTGGCAATTATCCCAAATTTGTTATCGTCTTCAAGATCACTTCAAACAGGTCGAATTTGAATTTTACCAGAATTCATTGTCATTCATAGGAGAGGATAACAATATTAACATGAAAACATGATAGATTTAAATATTAAGTTTTTGGTAAGAATGAAAAGGCGAAATACAATTTTATTTTTAAAAATAGAGGTTGTGAGTTATTAATTTGATTGTTTCATCACAACAAAATTATAGGGTATTTTGAATATAAATTTTTCATTTAAAAAATATGTCATTATACACAAACATTACAAAAAGAAAATATATAGGAGTATTCAATGTGGAAAACATTCCTCTTTTTATGTTTTTTCTTTTTAAATTTCCCTAGGGCCCATATATATTTGATTTAAATTAATTTTTAAATAGTTGATTCCTGATAGTAACTTATCAGTTTAATAGATCCTGCAAATCATACATACAACATGCCATGCCTCCCTCAAATCCCAATCTTGGACCAATCCCAGTGTTTCTCCCCACTTTTTGGTTCTTAGAAAATAATGCCTTTAGTCTAAGAAAAGTATATTTGATTTATGCCAAAATCTGAATATGATGTTTCCTGAATAATTTTGCATACTTTTAAATCATACCATAGTGATTTATATCTAGAGAAGAAAAATATCCTCTTTTTCCACCCTTATTTTTCCTTCTTTTTAACTTTTTTTTTTTAATTTCTTAAGCCGATTTAAGTATAATTGAAGCTTGTTCGTGTAGATTTTGTTATTATGATTATTTAAAAAATTATTTTTGAAACAACAAGTTCTTGAGAAAATATCTTGAGATAGAAGCTTTGGTCTAGCGGCAAAATTGAGGCCTCAAGATTTTAAAATTTTAGGTTTGACTCCGACAAAAAGTAGAGGTATTTGTCTACTTTATTGTAGATAGTTAATTATTGTATGTTGTTGATTGATGATTGTTAATTCTTTATTAATTAGTACCTAAATATATATAATATGTATTTGATCGCTTTACTCGTAATATTGAAAAATAAAATAAGTTACTCAAATTCATCATTAAAATCTCATTTAAACTTGATTCGTTAATTGAACAAATCAAGTTTGAACATATTTTTTTGTTTAATAAGATTTGAAATTCAGTTCTAGTTTAACTCGATTAGTAAAAAAACAAAAAAGTATTTATTAAATAAATCAAGCTACTCGAATTCAATTTGTATTCGACTTGATTAAATCTCGTTCAACCTCAAGTCGATTAACTATCAAATCAAACTCAAATATAACATGACAATTTGGCTCAATTTGTTTACTCCCCTATTCACTAAAAAAAACTTAAAATTTGGACATGTAATCAATTTGGAAATATAAAACATGCCAAATTTTCTGCCACATTCTTCATGAAAAGTTTTGGTCTGTTTTCCCCTGCCTAATTGTTCATGGTTTCTCAAATAATCAAATTCTAGTAGTCACCCTTTTATAATAAATTTTTCCACCTTAACCAGATACTTCATTTATTAACCAGTGTTTTGAATTAATCATAAGAAAATTCTAACCTAGCACCTGATCCACTTATGAATTTTCACACCAGTCCTTGAAAATTAATTCAATAATAATAAATTAATTAAATGTGTTATATTTCATTCATCCAAAAATTTTATTATTGTTAAATACTGAGTAAATTTTTTTCCCCCTTGAGAAAAGTACGAGCTTTAGAAAAAAAATTATTAAATTTATTGAAGTGGAATAAATGCAGTTATTTTTTACTAACAATAAGGGATGTATTAAAAAAAATAAAATGAAAGCTTACTGAAAATGGCAAAATAAAATTTGGATTATATCAACGATGAAAAGAAATATTATATGAAATGTAACTACGAAAATAACTCTTAAACAATTTTAATACTACTGTCCTCTATGATATGTTGTTTTATATGTAAAAAAAACTGTATAATGCTGTGATTATTAACACTAAATGGTAGGAGTATTTAAGGATTATTTTACTTCATTTTAAAAAAAAAAGAAAATATTATTGAATTTGTGAAGCAACTAGCAAGCATGTTCATCGACAAATTAAACAATATAATTTGTATTTGAAAATTGAAAATATATATATATATATAGGTTTTTCTTCCTTATTTATTTTACTCCACTTTTTAATTTAATTTCTGAAGTTTGTACCCATAAAAACTTGTTTAAACCTAAAAACTATATTTGTTACATCTATATTCCTATATATAATTTTTTTCATTTGGGTTGGAGTCGTCCACGAATGGTTTGTGTGCTTCGTTTAATGTTTTGTGTTGAAATTTTTTTACAAATTCATAACACAATCATAAATTTGCATTATTTTAAAATTTTAATTATCAATAAAAAAATAGCATAATTTCTTATACACGAAGTATACAATTCTTCCTCTTTGTTTTTTATACGCCCTATGAAAATATTTAATGAGTGGAGTGAAGACTTGCACAATTGAATGCTTTGTGATAAAGTTTTGTTTGTTTTTACTTATGAAGCAACTCAAATTCATGTAATATCTTGTTTAGTTATCGACATTAATATTTTTAAAATTGAATTGATTGGTCGGTTCGATCGGTCTACCTACAAATCAACGGTCGATCCAGATCGACTGGACCAAAAAATAAAAAAATTGATTAATCCGATCAAATTGAAGAAAAAATCGATCAAATTGATCATAATTATTTTTTTATTTTTATTTTTTTAAGAATCTTAAACTTGTGATTTGGTTACATATATTATTATTTGAATTTTGAACTTAATTATATGTGTTTTTTAATTAATTATTTATTTATTTTATCTTATATATAATAATTTGTATATTGTATTATTATTTTGTATAATATAATAAAAAATATAATCAATTTTTATTAAACAAATCAAAACTACAGTTG
Organism: Paulownia fortunei; assembly: GCA_019321725.1. Classification (NCBI taxonomy): domain Eukaryota; kingdom Viridiplantae; phylum Streptophyta; class Magnoliopsida; order Lamiales; family Paulowniaceae; genus Paulownia; species Paulownia fortunei. The sequence goes on along the minus strand of CM033118.1, from coordinate 3,416,178 downwards.
AATCATTGAACCGCATTCCAACACCAAAATCAATTTGATCATAATTGCTTATAAAAATACTAATAAACATGTCCTTCTCAACGTCGAATGTAGATTTGAAGGTGTAAATTGAACATCTATTTGTTAAAGGGCTCATTAGGTGTAATATATATGTTCTTCATACATACACACACATACATACATACATATATAGTATGTATGTATATACAGTATGTATATATACACATATACGTACACATATATGTATATATTCCACCATACGTAAAGATAGATACCCAACATAAAACTAGGTACGTATAAGCAGTCATGTCAGTAGCAAACATCAAATCAAAGACAAAAAGTCTGCAAATGGACAAGAAAGAAACCCATAACTGTAAAATTAACTGTAATAACAGACACACAGTAAAAAAAAAAAAAAAGAAAGAAAGAAAGAAATAAAAAAGTGCATTAATTAACAACCATACACATATCCAACAGGTATTTTTTTTTTTTTTTTTGCAATAATAATATATTTTTTACTAACTAGTGCCTAAATTCTAACCACCACAAGCGTAGGGGTGCAGAAATTTGTGCTCCCATATTTGGGAGTCAAATTTGCTAGGAACAAAGTGTCTGAAGAAATAAAGTTATGCTCTTATTTGGTCGGATGCATTAATTTGTGACTCTCGTTCCGTTATTCATCACTGCATCAATGTTCATCAAATCAACAGGACCAAGAATTTGAGCACCCTCTATGGCCTCTTCTCCTAAGAAGCTTTAGTATCCTTTGCTCCTTTTTGCTTGATCAAATACCTAACAATTTGGAAAAAAAAAAAAAAATCATGTGAAGATGAACTCGAAAGAGTCTATATGCAAATTATGAATAATAATTGGGGAAGTACGGCAATCGCCCATACGTTTGACCTGAATATAAGCGCAAGTATCATGTGTGTTTTTATTTTTATTTTTATTTTTTAGACATGCAAATTATGTAACCCTTGTACTTATACTACTCGAAAATATATTAGTCGTCCCTTATTCTAAAATTCTTGTTCCATCGCTAAATCTAGAGTAACTAATCATGTGGCAAGTAATGATTAGTGATATAACTATACCTCTTCATATTTGACAAAGAAACTTGTTTAGGGGCAATTTAGACAATATTAACTTGTCCCTGTATTATTCAAGTTTATGTATAAGTCTTCTTTAAAGACATGCAAGGTTGGCAAAATGGGCTTTTTGGGATTGTTTGGAAAAGCAAAAGGGAGCAAGAAAACATTTATTTGAAATGATAATCAGCTATTTGGTAATTACTTGATTAAGGGTAATAATGATTTGTTATCAATCATTTCTACATGATTAATTAAGAGAATAATAATAATGCTACGGACAGTGAATGAGCTCTTACCTGATGCTTGTAGGGCAGATGTTGGTTTTACATTAATGGAATGAAAACAAACTGCTGTTGATTCCTGACTGATTAATAATGTTTTGTCTTTGGTCATCCACTTCCCACAAGACCTGTCTGTGACCCTGAAAATGATGTATTTTGTCCATTGTTAGACAGATAATAATACATAGTATATTGTAATATTATAGAATAAATAATTTATTTATTTTTTATGTTTACAAATTGGAAAAATAAATAATTGTGTACCTGGGGGAGATCACTTGGGATTTGGGCTTGTTGTAACAGAAGAGAATTAGCAGAATTATCCAGGAGAGGATAGGCATTTGCTGTTGTGGGGCTGCATTCTTGCATGCCTGGCAATGGTGATGGCAAGCTACTTAAATTCTGCATGCATTTATCAGACAGAAATATTAATCATAAGTGCTTAAAATAAAAGAATTGA